>LPNX010456941.1:600400-693400 GCA_001517045.1 Pseudotsuga menziesii | reverse complement strand
ATATATATATATATATATATATATATATATATATATATTAACAGTTATAAAATAGAAATATAAATCCAAGCTACCAACCCATTAATTACAACTTAATGCAAATTATGAATATCCCATACTAAATCTATGTTACGAATTAGCGAAGAACTTTCAAGGTCTGTACAAATAAACCTTTTTCCATTAACCAAATATTTTCCATTAACTAAGTATTAACTTAAAACTAATTAACAGACCAAGTAAATCGAAAGCCTATATGGTCCACGATTTATAAATAATTATACTAGTACGTTCTGCAAAATCATAAACAATAATACCATTGCCAACGTTATAAACATTTTCATAAATATACAGATTCAATCCATCTAAAACATTATAATTATGCAGAATAAGAATCGCACCCATAAGTTACAAGGCCCAAATAAAAACCACATTATTATTTCATACACAAAAATCATATGATAATTATGTTAGAATATTTAGACACTTACGACTTAGTTAAGATCAACTTGTGTAATATATTCGTTAGGTAAAAGTGTGTTTCTTTAGTATGGATTAGTATGCATTTGTAAATATTCTAATCCGATGGTAACGATATGTTCTAGACATAGAGTGATCTGACGGCTCAACTTCTCTTAGATCATACCTACCATTGATCCATGGCTTAACACCCGATTGGTCCATGATCTCTATTTAAAGAGCATGGAGGGTCCTTGTCTAGTTGATCGATTATGAGAAGATCGTATGTAACTTTCTTTCTTTTGCATAATAAATTGCTCCAAGTAGCTATTTGGCTAGGGCTGTGGAATGTTTCCCTCTCGAGGGTTTTAACCACGTGACAAACATCGGTGTGTTGATCTGTGATATATTTGTGTGAAGAATTTTCTCAAGTTGTTCGTTCTTTTGGGAGTACCATGTGTACCCGAACATGGTATCAGAGTGTTTATGAAGAGTCGTTTTCGGTTTTGATCAAGATCTAGAACCAGTGTTGCCAAAACTTTGAAAGTGTTTCTGGTTCTAGAGTTTATGTGCATTTGTGTCCTATGGGAGCTATTCCATTGTATCTGGAGTGTCATTTCCATCAGGAAATAGTTTTCGTTTCACCGAAAATCATTTCCGTTTGATCCGAAAACACCAATTTCGACAAATTTGAAGGTATAATGTTACAGTGACAGATTTGTTTAAATTTTTTTTAAATCTCTCATATTTTATCAGTTTTATTATCATATCTTTATTGTTTTAGTCTCTTACTGTTGCCTTCCCTGGCTTTGTATGCTCTTTGTCGTGCACCTTGTGCGATCGCGGCAAATCAGAAACAGAAAGGGAAAGTTTGTTTTTCTTGTCTTATCGGCTACGTATGCTCTTGGCTATGCACCTTGTGCGATCACGACAAATTAGAAACACTGAGAAAAATTGAAAACGTAGAATTTCCAGGTAAGCTAACCAAGATCTAACACCAATGTGTGGAAAAAGTTTTTTTGTTTTTGTTTTTTCCTTTTTTTTTGTGATTTGCAGAAAAAAGGTAAGCACGGAGAACGAGAGAGAAGAGTGAAAAGAAAAGAAAAAAAACCCTTCCTCTTTCCATTCTTTTACGTACTTTTTTAAACTTAACTCACTTGGTCCAAAGTTGCTTTATTTCTTAATATGTCTTGAGTTCAAGTCTTATTAAGCTACTTTTTAGTGCATGCAATTTCTATTTTCAAGTTACTTTATTGTAAAAGTGCATCTCACTTGAATAAAATAAAATAAAAAATGAGTCACTTAAGTCTTTTAATTTATTATTGCACTATTTAAAGTAACATTATTGTAAAAGTGAATATCACTTATTCTACAAAAGTGATTCACTTAAAAGCAACTTTATTGTAAAGTGATTGTCAAAGGTTGATCTTGGGAAGAGGGGGGTTCTTGTTTTTAGTTTTTCAAGTTAATATCTACCACGTCACTATTGGGGACATCTTTAACATTTTCTTTGATCAAGCATAACTTCATCATCCAGAATCAGTTTTCAGTGCCGTTTTTTTTAAACCGCATATTTTTTTGAGCTCTTTGCATCCTGACAATTATTTTATGTTCTTTCAGCCATTAATTTACAATATGGTCACCCCTTGTGATATTATACTTACAAGTTCTAACTATTTCTCATGGAAATCTCTTATGGAGGATGTTCTACGAAGTAGGGGACTTTTCAGGATAACCTCAAGGAAAGAAGCAGAACCCACCGATGATGATAAGAAAATTAAATGGGCAAATAGATGTGATGAAGCTTGTGGATTGATTGGGATGTCAAACTCTACTGATTTGTGATTCCACATATCTAGAATTGATGAACTTGATAAAGCTTGGGAAAAGTTGGAATCTGTGATTGGTAAACACAATGAAATTTGGGATCATCAAATTGAGAATGAGTTGATTTCCTTGAATCCAAATGATTTTTCATGCATTCAAGACTATTTATCTAAGTATAAAACTCTTAGACTCTTATGTGAAGAATGCAAGATTAAGAAAGAAGGAAAACAATGTATTTATCATATTCTTTCCAAACTTGGACCTGCATATTCTGTTTTTGTATCTACACTCTACTCCATGAAAGAATCCTTGATTGCAGCTAGCTATCAAGAGCCTAGTCTTGAATCCTTTTGTGATTCCTTAATTAGAGAGTAAGATAAGCTCATTCATCTTGGAATAATTAACAATGCAGATACATTTGGGAAAGTCTTATTGTCCCAATAGAAAAAAAAGTCCAAGCCTCCCAAGAAACAGAATTTTTGCAATAATAAGCCAAACAACAAGGGTCCCAAACCCTCTCAATCAACTCCTTCTTTAAAAAATGACAAAATATCCAAGCCAAAAGGAAAGAACACTGAGTGTCATTGCAATTTTTGTGGGAAAGATAATCATGATGAATCAAAGTGTTTCAAGAAGATGGCATCCTTGGAAGCAGCAATGAAGAAGCACCACATCAGCCTAGATTCATCTTCAGAATCTACCTCTCATTGACATGCACTTTGTGCTTCTGGTTACTCTTATACTGCATCTTCTTCTTCTACTTCAATTGAATGGCGCATTGATTCTGGAGCATCTTATCATATGGCTAAGGATCAAGCCATCTTTTCTACTATGCATGAATGTAACACCAAACAAATATTTGTTGGTGATGATAGATCTCTAAGTGTTGTAGGATCTAGAACAGTTCCAGTATAAAATGGTCATTTTAGTGATGTACTATGTGTTCCAAAAATTTCCTGCAATTTGTTATCAGTTTATCAAATTACTCATTCAGGTGAAGGTAAAACTGTGACGTTTACACCTCACCAAGTTGTAATCAAGGATTTTAAAAATCCTCAAAATGTCCTTTCTACTGGAACTGTTGATGATATTACCAGGTTGTACAAATTTAGCACATTTGGGTCATCACCTTTTCCTTAAGTTTTTGTTGCTCATAGTGATAACTTGAGCAAACTTTGGCATGAGCAATTTGGTCACTTAAATTATTGCTCATTGCAACAACTATGTAAAGACAATATGGTCTCTGGTCTTCTGATGGTATCTTGCAAGGATGGTGTTTGTTTCAGTTCTGTACTTGGAAAACATCATAGGGACAATTTTGACAAACATGCCTCTTGGCACGCCTTGGTTCCCTTGGAGCTTGTGCATAGTGACTTGTGTGATCCTCTTCCATCTGCTTCATTTTCTAGTTTCAAATATTTCTTAACTTTCATCGATGACTACTCCAGACACACTTGGGTTTACTTCCTAGAACTTAAGAGTGAAGTATTTAACATGTTCTTGGCCTTCAAGGCCCTTGTTGAAAAACAATCTGGTCATCAAATTATTAAGTTAAGATCTAACAATGGAGGAGAATATGTTAACAACAAGTTCACGACTTTCTGCACTAAACGAGGAATCTAACAACAACACATTGTTCTATATACACCACAACAAAATGGTGTAGCTGAACGGAAGAACTGCACTTTAAAAGAAATGGCTAATTGTATGATCCAATCTAAGGGACTAAGTCTTGAATATTGGGCTGAGGCCATAAATTGTGCAAATTACATAGTTAATCGCACACCCACTAAAGTTTTACAAGTTATAACACTAGAAGAAGCATGGAGTAAAATTAAACCAGACATAAGTCGCTTCCATGTGTTTGGTTGTGAAGCATGGGCTCACATTCCGGATGAAAAATGGGAAGCATTGTAGCCTAAAAGTGAAAAGTGCATACTACGGTTGGATATTCTGAAAATGTAAAAGGTTATAGACTTCTTCAGCCACATTCTCATGATATAATCATTAGAAGAGATGTTAAATTTGATGAAAATATCTTGTCATGCGAGCCTAACTTAGCGGGTGTGCCATCTTTGGCCTGCGATCCTGATTCGGCGATTATGCCTTCTTCTTCTTCTTCTTCCATCTTCCTTGACAAGTTTCCAACTCTAGTTTCTGATGATGATAGTGAGGATGAAAATCCACCTTCTCCTACTCATGTTCCTCCAATTGCACCAGCATCAATGCTTCCTCGATGGGTCCGTTCAACATATGAAGCAGTTGGTGATCTTACCGATGATCCTAGAGATCAACGTTGAACATGTTCTCAGTTTCAGCAAGCCTCTTCTCTTTTGGCTCAAGTTTCCGAGAATTAGGATCCAGAAACTTTTGCAGAAGCTTCATGAAATCCAAATTGGGATGCAGCTATGGATGAAGAATATCGTTCCTTAATGGCAAACGATACTTGAAATCTTGTTCCTCTTCCAAAAGGAAGAAAACTTGTCAAATGTAAATGTGTCTACAGAACTAAGTATGCATCAGATGGAAGTGTTGAAAGACTTAAGGCAAGGTTAGTTACCAAAGGTTTTTCCCAAGTTGAAGGGATTGACTACAATGAAACCTTTGCTCCTGTCGCAAAAATGAATTCCATCCACCTTGTTCTTTCCCTTGCATCCTTACATAACTGGGAATTCCATCAAATGGATGTCAAGTTTTCCTTTTTACGTGGTGATTTACAGGAGGAAATTTACATGGAACAACCTCCTGGATATGTTTAGGATAACTCTAGCCTTGTCTGTCTCCTTAAGAAATCCTTATATGGCCTTAAGAAAGATCCTAGAGCTTGGTATTCCAAAATGGATAGCTTTCTCCTTGACACTGGTTTTTCTAGATGCCATTCTGACCCCAATGTCTATACCAAGAAAGTAGGAAAACATCTCATCATACTTGTTCTTTATGTTGATGATCTTATCCTTACTAGTAGTGACCCTAAACTTATAACCCATGTGAAATCCAGTCTTAAGAAAAATTTTGAAATGTCAGACTTAGGACATTTGTATTATTTTCTTGGTCTCCAAGTCTTGCAAACCAAAGAAGGAATCTTTCTTTCCCAGTCTAAGTATGATTGTGACCTTCTTCGTCATTTTCATATGGAAGATTGTAAACCATCCCCTTCTCCCTTCCAGTCTGGAGTCAAACTTTTTGCCACTTGTACTTTCCCTGAAGTAGATGTCACCTTGTATCGTCAGCTTGTTGGTAGTCTTTTATACTTGACTCATTCCCATCTTGACTTTTCCTTTGTTGTTGGTCGTGTCTCCCGTTATATGCAAACTCCTCATGAAATTCATTAGAAACCAAAAAAAAGAATACTTCGATATATTCGAGGTACAATTCATTTTGGGATTCATTATAGTACAGGGGGGAAACCCTTGTTGGTTGGTTTCACTGATTCTTATTGGGCCGATGATCCTGATAATCGAAAGTATACTGCAGGTTATGTTTTTAGTCTAGGATCTGGACCTGTCACTTGGGATTGTAAGAAACAACAAGCTCGTGCTCTTTCTTCAGCCGAAGCATAATATCGAGCCGCAGTTAATGCCAGTGAGGAAGCTTTATGGCTTCAAAAAATCCTTTCAGATTTTGGATTCGAGCAACAGTAGCCTACTCCACTTTGGTGTGACAATCAAAGTGCCATCAAGCTTGCCAAAGATCTAGTTCTAAATAAACGTAGCAAACACATTGAGCTACACATGCACTTCATCAGAAATCTTGTTCATGATCACGTTCTTGAAATTCTCTATTTCCCTATAGATGATCAAGTTGTAGACATTTTCACCAAGTCTCTTACAGAAGCAAAGTTTTCTAAACTTCTATCTATGTTAGGAGTTCATGAATGTGTCCTTATGGGGGGATAGGCTCTTTCCTTCTCCTAATAGTGTCACTTTTGTAAATCCTTCAATCCTATCACAATTTGTTCTTAAGGGGGGATGTTAGGATATTTAGACACTTAGGGGTTAGTTAAGATCAACTTGTGTTTCTTTAGTATGCATTAGTATGCATTTTTAAATATTCTAATCCGACGGTCATGATATGTTATAGACATAGAGTAATCTGATGGTTCAACTTATCTTAGATCATACCTACCATTGATCCATGGCTTAACACCTGATTGGTCCATGATCTCTATTTAAAGAGCATGGAGGGTGCTTGGCTAGTTGATCGATTATGAGAAGCTCATATGTAACTTTCTTTCTTTTGCATAATAAATTGCTCCAAGTAGCTATTTGGCTAGGGTCGTGGATTGTTTCCCTCTCAAGGGTTTTAACCATGTGACAAACATCGGTGTGTTGATCTGTGATCTATTTGTGTGAAGCGGTTGCTCAAGGTGTTCAATCTTTTGGGAGTACCCTGTGTACCCGAACAAACTAAGAATTTGCATCAAGGCCGCAGGAAAAAATCCTATAGATACCCATTTGCAAATTCGCATACATAAAATATGATGCCCTTTACAGTAAAAACCACCATAACATTAATACGCAGTGATCAATTTACAGCAACCATATAACAAATAATCAATGCATCATTACCATATTAATTTAAGAATTATGTAAGTGCAATGAGGTCATAGGATTGGATACTGTGGACAATCAGAATGCCCAAATCGCAACCATTGCAAATAATAAACCCTCAACATCATAAACGACCCAGGGTCAATTCCTGTAGGGTCCTAAATATTTTATAAATCCACAGTGTATCAAATACACACAGGTCTTAAACCCAACTTAAATCATTACACAGTGGTCATAAGAAATTTACAAATCCTTACATTATAAATCCATGGCCATGGCCCATATTTAAACTTCACAATAAATTAAATAAACTACTTTATGCCCTGTCAATGAATCACCAATAGCAACGATCTGCCACACAGGGTTTACACCCATGACCTACCTTAACATTTCATTTACACATTAAAAACACCAATTGTAAGTCTGAATCTATTCATTATCGCAGCCACAATGGTGGGTGCCAACCATCATTCACGACGTGACCCCAAAAGCCATCAACGTTTTTGGTTTAAGTCATCCAAGCAACTAATACAACCAACATAGGCGAATGACACATAGAACAAATGAACAGTAACTAGAGAATGAAACGCTACAGCATATTAAACATTAAATGTAGCACAAATTATTATACACAGTAAATTGAAACCAAAATCAAGATACATAGTCGTTCCTCTGGCCAGTGCACCATTGCAAGAAATGTTGTTGCCATTGTTTACATAACTTAAAACAAAACCACAGATTTACAAATTACATGCAAATCCTGTCAAAGGAACCAAGTTTTCTCTTCACAGCTAAAACCATTGTTTAAATTACATTCCATTACATTTAAACTTAGGCCCAAAAGGCATCAAAAACCCCACTGTCAAACCCCAAAACAAAATGCATCCCTTGCAACCATAACTCAAGCTAACCCCAACCAACGACGATATTAATCTCAGTATCAACCATGAAATCCGAGAGAGGATAAGTGTAAATTTGTTAATAGGCTTACCATAAAGGACTGGCATGGTCACGATGTGTTTGCAAAGCTACGAACCATGCCTCTCCTCGGCATCCATGTAATCTGCAACCGCAGCAAAACAATGGTAATGATAAGTATGAAATTGTGGAGTAAGATACCAACCAACAATAAATGTTGTAAAATCTACAAGTTTCCATACATATCATCCAAATGAAAGTCACATTCACCATACTGTGCAGAAGACAAGGGTAAGCGGTGAGTTGCGAAATGACCAAGCCCATCATCAGCCAAGCCCTAAGTCTCAGCTGCCATACAATCCAATGCACATTAATGGTGCCAACCTTTTTTCCATTATCAAAACCAAAACCCACTTCCCTATAGTTCTCATGCATTGCATTATCGAATGCCTACATGGTATGCATGGTCTTAAACCCCTTGCGCATAGTTTAAAACTATGATATTTTCGCCACCCCAATTGGATACAAGATCAACATTAACATGTATATCGCTTACCTTAGGTTTTAAACCTTAGGACCTTATGCATCAACTCTTTAGGCTCTAAGACTAAGACCATGGCATATGCAATATGCCATGGTATGTTGGATATACATAAGACCAAGTTTCGTCTTAACCAATGATAGCAGAACCTATAAAAGAATAAAACATAAGTTTAAGTTAGTTACTTATCGTAAAATAAACATGAAAATATGAACACCCCCACAAAGGAAGTAGAACTGGTGGTGGAACTAAATTCTAATATTTTGAAGACCATAAATAGTCTTCAAGCAGAATTGCAAAGTTTCAAAGAAGATAGTGTGAATGAGAGAAAGGAAGAGCAAGCCATAAATGAAGCATTACTAAGAAATATGATGGGAGGAAGCCCGTAGGGGAAACCCACTCATTCCACAAACAAGTCCAAAAGGGAACCTTACCATAAACGGGCTATCAGACCAAGAGAAGAAGAAAAATAGGAACATAATCCTGAAGCTCCGAAAGGAGATCATCACAGCCCTTCCAGTGATGACTCTCTTTCTCCATGCAGGAAGAGACGAATAAATGATGATAACCTACAGGGGGAGTTCAAAAATATAAGAGTCCCAACCTATGAAGGTGAAGTAAACACGAGAGAGAAAGTTGAAGAATGGTTGTTGGGTATGAGTAAATATTTTTGAGTTCATAACTACTCAAGCGAGATGAAGGCTCAGCTTGCCATCTATAACTTAAATGGAAAAGCAGCAAGATGGTGGAGAGATTTGAAACACACCAAGAAAGATGAGCTAATGGAGATATTCTGGAGTAACTTCCACAAAATCTTTCAAGAAAAATATATGTCGGAAAGATTCTTCGACAGAAAAGTAAAAGAGTTTCATGAACTACATATGGGATCCATGACTATGGATGCTTTTATTAACAGATTTCTAGATCCGTTACATTATGTACCATACATCAAGGAGGAAAAGGTAAAAATTGAGCAATTTTTAGGATGTCTTCCTCCCAACTTTCGGGAAAGGATTGAGTTCGACATGCCTAAAACCTTGGACACCACATTCCACAAAGCTAGGCTCTGCTATGAGCATGGAAAGCTAAGGAAAGAGAACATGAACAGAAACAGAGACAAGTCTAGGAACTTCTCTGGTAACCGTAAACCAGGGTTCAACCCACCCCCATATAGGAAACAAAACAATAGCTTTATAGCGAACAAGAACTTTAATAAATTAGGTATGAAACCATACATACCAGCTTCAAATGCTAACAAGCCAGTATCAATTGGGGGAGCCAATGCTACCCCAATATAGATCAAATGTTGGAAGTGCAGTGAGCCTCATTATGCCTGAGAGTGCAAGAACAAGACCAATGGGGTCTTGCACAACTTACAAGAAGAACCGACCATAGAGGATATCACTGGAACCCTGCAGATTTATGCAGCTTTGGATGGCTGGCAAGAAGACCATCAAGCTACCATGGTTGAGATAGAAGGTAATATCTTGAACACTTATATTTCAATACTTATTGACCCCAGTTCTTGTCGGATCTATGTTTCTCCTAAAATTGTTGATGATAGCAAACTAGGAAAAGTAAAACACGATAAACCTTGGCTGGTTCAGTTAGCCACAGGTATGAAACAAAAAGTTTCGGAAATAGTTAAATATTGCGAGGTAAAACTGAATGGTTTTGCAACAAAAGTAAACCTGAACATCCTACCCTTAGGATCATATGATATACTTATCAGCATGGACTGGTTAGAACAGCACCATGTCATGCTCGATTGCTTACACAAGTCAATCTTGTGTCTAGACAGCCAAGGGAATCAAGTGAAGATTCAAGGCATTCCAAAGAAAGTTTATGTAAGGAAAATATTTACCTCACAAGCAAAGAAATACGTTAGGAAAGGCTAGAAGTTGTTTGCGGTAAACATACGATACATAGAGTCTAAGAGAGAACAGTGAATAGAGGACTTTCCCATTCTTCTAGAATCCAAGGACGTGTTTCTTGAGGAAATCCATAGATTACCTCCGAAACAAGACCTCGACTTTTCCATCGAACTGACACCAAGATCAGTTCCGGATTTCCAAAGACCCTTACTGCATGAGTGCACCTAATTTGGTGGGACTCAAACTATATGTTGGCCACTTTTCCTAACTCACGCAACCCAGGTTCTGCGTAGCCCTTCAACCCAACAAATACCCAAGAGACTAGCCCGACAGAGAAAGACCAGTCGGTAATACCTGTGAAGCAGGTGCAGTCTCACCTGAGATATCTCTTCAATGGGTAACTGCAGGAGCCATGTTTCTGCGATTGCTGAGGGATTATAGTCCCTTGGAGGGCAGCCAAGGAGCTCGACCCAATCATGAGGATGGAGTCATTTCCACTGAACTGTATCACACACCGTGCATATATTCTACTAACTACTAGCGGCATGACATAGATTCAGCCTTATTACTTTAAACATGAAAGAATGTAAAAGTAAGCTAACAGATAGGCACAACATATAGGCACGCAACAGCGCTTGCACCATAAACATAAACTAACACTCAGAAGAAGTGCATAACAACCTAATCGTGCATTTGAGCTCTTATTGACAGTGTGACATTCATTCAATCATAACAAGACTTGCATCATAAGCATAAACAATCAGAAACATAAATATTCACACCATCAATCACCCATTCAAACACAAGAGATAACGTGGAAACCCATCTGGCAAAAACCACGAAGGTGCTCTTCATTTGGCATGACAAAAGGATATAGCACCTTGCAATCTGTGGGATGCAGACTCATCTTAAGATATGTCTTTTTGACTCATACTTCTAGTTCTCAGGCTCTATGTCTTATTTATTCTAATCTACTGCTACTACCTACATATTCGCACATGGCCTAGATCGACCTCTCTATTATCTGCACCACTCTAGCAGAGCTTCTCTTCTACTGCACTAAATTTTTCTGCATCCTATATAATTCTGACTATTCCACTACTCATATCTCTCATCTTTGCTATGATCTCTTACAGATCTCTCCTCTGTAATCCCCTTTACAAGAAACTATGGAAAATGCAACCTAATCGTAATTACGACCAACCCTCTCTCTATCAAATCCCTTCTATTTATACTATTTTACATGACCACCCAAGTTCGACTGCATACAGGTAGTCTGTTAACTGTCACCATCAGCCACCCATAGCAGGGATTTCTCCCTACTACAAGGGCAGGAATGGCTCCCTTCTATCTATAGGACAGAAGGATAGGTTCTTGTTAGTGGGTAAATGCAGAAAATAAAAACAGAAACGAAAATGGACAGAACAGTAAACTAAGCTAAGAACAGAAAGAAGATAGAAGCAATGGTGAACCCCTCTACAAATACAAGTTAGGGTTCCGCCTCCAAAGACCCGCAAACAAAGATTAAGCTATGATAACCTACAAAACAATATTAAACATAAACCTGCAAATTAAATAAGGGTTAGAAAGCAAAGAAAACTAAGAAACTAAGAAACAAAACATGAAATATGGTTATACCTTCTGTTGGGTGGAAATGGGCCACCATGCCCTAGCTTGTGGAAGCACCTCTCTTGGATGGGGGAGCTATGGCTCAATGGAAATGGAGGAGAGGAAGTGTGGGTGGCTTGAGAGGCAAAGGTCTCAAGGCGTCCACGGGAAGCATAACAATATGCAAGGGAGAAGTTGTTTGAGAGTGACCCCCCACCCTCCTTTTATAGCTTTTTCAAGGGGTTTTAGGGTTTTAAGCCCTTGGTCAGGGCTTTAGCCCCTTTTTTTGGCTTTTAGCCCCATCTGCCCTAAATTTAGCTCCTTTTAGGGTTTTAGCCCCTTTGGGGGGGTTTTAGCTCCTATGAGACTATTTTGGGCTTCTTTTTGGGGTTTTTAAGCCCTTTTCTTCATCCTTTAGCTATTTTGAGGCGGGGTCTAATGGAGTGATATGAGGGTCGTGAGATGGTGTCATTGGGTGGTGTAGGCCATTGAGAGCTGAGTGGGGTATTTTTCGGTTAACAAATTGCCCCCTGATATGTGAGGTCAGGAGCTCAACGTATGGCCGACAGACATCATAGGATTTGTTGCGTAGAGGTGGTGCTTCCAGGGATGGGGCATGGTGGATTTTGGTTTTTGTATTAATATGGTTCCCATCAATGGGTGAGATACAAATAATGTGTGACATGCATATGGATGAGGCGGGCATCCCCATGCTCGTGACAATGTCAAAAGAATAATTTGACCCATGCTCTAAAATACAAGAGCCGATCATATACAATTGATGTTACAATAATGGTTGCCTCCATGTGAGGCTGAATACAATGATGATATGGTACATTGGACCCATAGAATTCTCATGGAATGCTATATCTTCATGACTGACGGTCTGCTGGATCTGGAATGGTACATAGCTGTGTGGACTCACTGATTTGACCATCATACACACTCTTTTTTATCAAATTGGCCTAGTTAAACCACTATCCTAAGTATAATTGACATTAATTGACATCAGTGGAGCATTAATTGCCATCATCTAGTCACAACCACGCCTACCTATAGTCAAGGAGGCTAACTGGAGCACTCCATGGGTGATCTGAGTGATATTAATGCACATAATTGCTAACTGGTGGTTACAATCAGTTCAACCAGTCAGTTAAGGTGCCTCCTCTCATTAAATATATTATTTAATGATTATTTATTATTATTTAATGATCTGGAGTCAACAGGGTGCCTCCACCAACTTTTGATGATCAGTTTAGCTTCAGTTAACCTCATCAGGGTTCATTGAAGTCATGGAGCACTAGCACTTGATGGTTGACTTGCTATGACATCTGTTTGATCTCCTTCAGTTGAGATTCAGTCATTTATTGCACTCCAACTTCAATTAGGGTTTGGTGAGTCAATTAAGGTTTTGGTAAAGTGGTTAACTGAGTGTGAATGAATGGCTAACAGTCAGTTAAGCTAGACTCACTCATGATTTTGAATTTCCTCCTTACGTATTCGAATTTCTCATTGATTCAAGCTATTGCTTGACATTGTTATTGTAACTATTCATTGTTTATTGAATATACAGAGAGGAAACCAGTTTATTGCTCGTCTCTTCATAGATGCAATCATCTTCAACTTCCATTCCAAATAGATTGTGAATGGGGTGAGAAGAGGGATTGATGAGTCCATTCGAAGTTGTACCTGTTAAAACCTGCAAATCAAAACAAAAGGGGCACCGTAAGGTCAAACAGCCTGCACATTTTAGTCTTTCATCACACCCAGCATAGTCAATCAAGAAAGTTTGAGCAACAAGTTCTTTACTTGGAGTATTAAGTGGTAAGCCTTGGCTTTTGGTGCAGTGCTAGATTTTTGAGCTATTGCTCAAATTTCATGGAGAAATCTGTCAAAAAGCTTGTTTTTGAGAGATAGATCTTCGTCCCACCGTAAGCTCTGATACCATATTATTCTTGCACATTGATATAGGAACAAAGCATCAATGTCATCAAAGAATAATCAACAAATAACTCATGAAATGGTGCTAATCGGAACCATTCTGATTTCCTCTCTGTATATTCAATAAACAATGAATAGTTACAATAACAATGTCAAGCAATAGCTTGAATCAATGAGAAATTTGAATACCTAAGGAGGCAATTTGAAATCATGAGTGAGTCTGGCTTAACTAACTATCAGCCATTCATTCACACTCAGTTAACCACTTGACCAAAACCCTAATTGACTCACCAAACCCTAACTGAAGTTGGAGTGCAATAAATGACTGAATCTCAACTGAAGGAGATCAAACACATGTCATAGCAAGCCAACCATCAAGTGCTAGTGCTCCATGACTTCAATGAACCCCGATGAGGTTAACTGAAGCTAAACTGATCATCAGAAGTTGGTGGAGGCGCCCTGTTGACTCCAGATCATTAAATAATAATAAATAATCATTAAATAATATATTTAATGAGAGGAGGCACCTTAACTGGCTGGTTGAAATAATTGTAACCACCAATTAGCAATTAGGTGCATTAATATCACTCAGATCACCCTCGGAGTGCTCCAGTTAGCCTCCTTGATTGTAGGTAGGCATGGGTGTGACTAGATGATGGCAATTAATGCTTCACTGATGTCAATTAATGTCAATTATACTTAGGATAGTTGTTTAAATAGGCCAATTTGACCAAAAAGAGTGTGTATCATGGTAAATGTCTCCAACACCCCCCCTTAAGCTATACTCAGGAAGAGTTAAAAAAAATAAATGCATAAAAATAAATATGACTCAGGTAACAAAGGCCATAGGTCACCCTGTACAATAAAGTAACTGCTTAATATAACCAAGGAAACGGGGAAAACCTCGTGGGAAAAATACACCCCGTCAAACTAAGCATTAAATCAAGAATTGGTTCTTCTATGCAGCAGCATCTTGAGACTGTGCATGTGAACCTATGAATCCAAACTAAATGAATATGTCTGGAGGAATCTTCGACTTTGGAAGAAAAAAAATGCACTCAACTGAATCAGAAATATAAACAGCTGCACGGTGAAAACTGGACCCATGTAGAGTAGCTGAAATCATCTGAAGAGAGAGAAAAGGTTCTTGAAGATTTGAACCATGTGTGGAACACTCAAGAAACTGATATGTTGCAGCCTTGAACAAAAAACCATGAGTGTTAAAATCAGCCCCAATTTTTAGGAGCAAGTGTCCAAGCAGATGCAGAATGTCTTCCTCTTTACTAGTTCTATGAGGAGATGAGCATGTGACCAAAGGTAGAGAAGCCCTGGGACTCTGGAGAGAGAATGCTTGAGCTCCATCATCTGATATAGCTTCATAAATATCTAATGATTCAAAAAATAAAATATCAGCACCCTCATAAGAGGAAACTAACACCAAATCCCCATCAGTAAATTTGAAGAAGAATTGCAGTACTTGATTTTTCACACCGGAATTGGTGAGAGCAGCTACAAGCATCACTAAAAGCTCTGGATTTTAAAATTTAAACCAAATAATATCATATCAGAATGTAAATCAGATCTAAATAAGTTCACAACATATCCAAAACTGTGAAATGAAATCAAATCCCTAGCAGCAATTTTGTAGGAGACTTGCGGTACTTGTTTCTTCACACCGTTGATGACAACATCTACAAGCAGTACTGAAGGTTTATGAACCTAAAATTTTGAACCAAGAAATATGAGATCAGATCCAAATAAGATCATATCAGATCCAATATGGTTCATATCAGATCCAAAATTATGGTGAACCGATACGGTGGATGCACAGTTGTCTTTTTCTTCAAAATTCTGAATTTTGGTGCATGCAATCCTGCAAGATTTTGTTGGAAGATCTAGATCATGGGGAGCGAATGTGTCACTCTTATAATCTGATATTTCTTCCAAAATATCCAATTTTTTACATATTTTCACACCAGAAGCAACATTAGAGGGAGAAAAAACAAATTTCTCTTCACTTTCGGAAGCAAATACTAGTAAATTTTGCACAGAATTCAAAGGAAAATCACCAGTGAATGTTTGCATGGAAGTGTAGCGGTATTTTTATTCAATATCAGAGATTCAAATGTCTTCTTCTGTTTTAGTAATATGAGGATATGACATATCAGAGATCTCATGAACTTCCAGAGCATCAAGAGAAGGATTCACTGCATGGAGACTTTCTTCAATTCGAATTGAATGTGTAGAAGATTCTGCTTCATCTTCATCTTGAACAACTTCATCAGAGAGAGTAGAGGCTGAGAATTTTGAGTAAAGAAATCTTGTGGTGCTGGATGTGATCTCCAAAGTGCTATTATGATCCTTATTGTGCTTTCCAAAGGTTCTGTCCAATTTTGTCTAGAGATCCTTTGGCTATTCAGCAGAACCAATAAGGTAGTACAAGCTAGGAGAAAGGGCCAGATATATTGCTCCAAAAGCTCTATCACCGTCATTTAGCCAGTCATTCTCATTCTCATAAGACTCTTTTCCAATTCCAATAGACACCTCATAGAGACATCATCTCTTCATAGATTCAATCATCTTCAACTTCCATTCCGAATAACTTGTGAATTGGGTGAGAAGAGGGATTGATGAGTCCATTCGAAGTTGTACCTGTTAAAACCTGCAAATCAAAATAAAAGGGGCACCACAAGGTCGGAAATCCTGCACATTTTAGGCTTTCATCACACCCAGCATAGTCAATCAAGCAATCTTGATCAATAAGTTCTTTACTTGGGGTATTAAGTGGTAAGCCTTGGCTTCTGGTGCAGTACTAGATTTTTGAGCTATTGCTCAAATTTCATGGAGACATCTGTTAAAAAGCTTGTTTTTGAGAGATAGATCTTCATCCCGACGTAAGATCTGATACCATATTATTCTTGCACGTTGATCTAGGAACAAAGCATCAATCTCATCAAAGAATAATCAACAAATAACTCATGAAATGGTGTTAATCGAAACCAAAATGGTTTCCTCTCTGTATATTCAATAAACAATGAATAGTTACAATAATAATGTCAAGCAATAGCTTGAATCAATGAGAAATTTGAATACCTAAGGAGGTAATTCAAAATCATGAGTGAGTCTGGCTTAACTGACTGTCAGCCATTCATTCACACTCAGTTAACCACTTGACCAAAACCCTAATTGACACCAAACCCTAACTGAAGTCGAAGTGCAATAAATGACTGAATCTCAACTAAAGGAGATCAAACACATGTCATAGCAAGCCAACCATCAAGTGCTAGTGCTCCGTGACTTCAATGAACCCTGATGAGGTTAACTGAAGCTAAATTGATCATCAAAAGTTGGTGGAGGCACCCTATTGACTCCAGATCATTAAATAATAATAAATAATCATTAAATAATATATTTAATGAGAGGAGGTTCCTTAACTGACTGGTTGAACTGATTGTAACCATCAGTTAGCAATTTGGTGCATTAATATCACTCAGATCACCCCCGGAGTGCTCTAGTTAGCCTCCTTGATTGTAGGTAGGCGTGGGTGTGACTGGATGATGGTAATTAATGCTCCACTGATGTCAATTAATGTCAATTATTCTTAGGATAGTGGTTTAACTAGGCCAATTTGACCAAAAAGAGTGTGTATGATGGTAAATGTCTCCAACAGTATCTATGGTACAAGTATGCTGCATCAATCATAGAGGTATATCGCAGCACTGATGGGGCTTCTGAACACTGTCTCCAACGCAAGCCAGAAATCACAAGGGACATAACCTGTTTAGGTCCCTCAAGTGGACTCACCAATGTGCTAGAGTCAAGTGACATCCGGGGTCTTCGACCAAATATTGTATGGACAAAACCCTGTACGAATCTCAACGGTGCGATGATGTAGTTGAAGTCGAGCACGCGAGAAAAAACCATCCCGAGAGGCACTAAGGACTCCTTTCAAGTGGTCCAAGGAACTCATCAATGAGGTTAATGAAACCAAGATACAGGGACCTCTGGGTTTATCCTTTGGAATATGTGTGTTGGTGTCGACAGAGGGAGACCTGCCCCTAGTCAACGCAATGATGTTTCCTTGACCAAGAGCGCAAGGGAGATAACTGGAAGGTGTGAAGCAATCTGCGGACTGACTCACTGAATGGGGAGGGGGGGATGGGAAAGATTTGAACAGAGGTAGGGGGAGGGAGACTCAAACTTCGTTTGTTCAGACTATGATAGTAGGGCAGACCAGGCAGTAAATGAAATTGACTCATGGGAATGGGATCATAGCTGAAATACCAGGGATGTCACTGCAGATGGGAAATACTTGGAGGAGGTAGACACTTTTGATTCTAATGGGATCCAAGGAAGACACGTTGCAGAGTACTGTGAACAAAATAAAACCAATGGGGGAATGCTTCCAAACTATTTTCTGTGGGGTGGTGTCTAGGGACACCGTTATGGTACGATCTCGTGTATTTTTGGTGAGCCCGAGAAGTTAAATGCTCAATCATGCCTTCAATTTTAGAGAGTCTGAAAGCATGAAGAAGACTCTAGTGGGGCCTCTTTTTAATTGGTAGTATCTTGTGCCCAAAAAAGGATAAAAGTATGCATAGGAGAGCTCACCCATTCTGGAGGGGATGAGAGAATTCTTTACCATTGGTAGTCCAATCAGGCTGAAAAAGGTTAAACCTATACTAACTGGAAGGTCATTCAGATAATTTTACAAGCATGAACGAAACCAAGTTTGCTCGGCAATATTTTCTTGATGAGAAGGCTGGAAAAGAGCTTAACAACAACCCGTGGTGAGATTTTTCGTAAAGTGCGGCCCTTTTTCCCAAGAAAGAATAAAAGTATGCAGAGGGGAACGGTCTTGGCTTGAGTGTGCCAAGGGTGTCCTTTCCATTTTACTGGTCTACATGGTCCGCAAAAGGAGGTAAATGAGATGATGTAGACGCCCTTTCTTATACTTTAGCAAGCGGGAAAGGAAGTAGCTGCACTTGGAAATCTTTTCATTGTTTTAAGGAGTCAGAAAAGAGCTTAAATGAAACTCCAATATGGTCAACCGATTGCGATGGCACAGGTGGTGCCCCATGTCGGGACGGTGGACAGAGGTTGAAAGGTCATCTGCACAGTATGGATGGAGCAGAAGACTCTCAAACATACCAATACATGCACGGGGTAGATCGCAGCAGAGGCTCATGAGTTGGTGTGGTAGAGGCATGCAAACCAAAATGGCTCTTGGATAGAGGTCAGGAGAGCATGTGTGTGTGCTGCAGTGGATGGACTTAACTACATGTGATGTAAGTACAAGTCTCGAGGCACTTATATGCCAAATACATGTAAGAAAAATAAAGGGTTTTGTGGACGATGGTCCAGATGTCCACGTAAGGTGCGGTGGAAAAGACAATAATAAATACAAAATAAAAGTAAAATTGCATTCCTTAACGGGCGGTGGCCTGAAAACTCGCATGAGTAGCGGTCGGGAAGTGTGATACAAGTACAAGTCCGTAGACACTTACATCATCATGTCATGGCTCGTAAATTGAGGTGACTGGTGGGAAATGGTCCCAAAATTAATTTGTTAAACATGAGACGATGGTCTCATCAAAATAGAAATTTAGGCCCAGAGGTGTGAGAGGTGTATCAAAATGGTTCCGGGTGACTTTGGGTTAGCAGCTTATGGTGTTGCGCCTGAGTTGTGCTAAAAAACGTTGAAAAACAAGAAAAGAAAATGAAGCGACTCATTGGTGATGTTAAGCGTAAAATCCCTTGAGGTAGAGCCCATTGCAGGGGTTCTCCAAGAGTTATCCATCAGAGTCAATAAAGAGGTATGCCCCCTTTCCGAGACGATGGTCATTGGCAAGGTGGGGTGATGAAATCTGGTCTTTTATGGGAAGAATTGATTCCACACTATGGTTTAAAGGGAATGGGGTAAAACCAGAGGTGGTCTTATAGATCTCTTCGTCATCGCATAAATGGTGTCGAGATAGATCAGGTGGATCTTCCACAGCCAACGAGACGGAAGGGCAACTGGTGCTATAGATCATGTAAATGGTATTGGTTGTGGTTATTGTGGCCTTGCCCTTGGTCTCTGTTGGAGGAAGACGGGTAGGCCTGGAGATGAGAGGAGTCTTTGATGGACCTGGAGGTAGGTGCAACATCATCTCAATTGGATGGAGATGATTCAACACATCCTGGAGCCTTAGAGGTAGGGTAGGTACACAATCTCCTAGTGTGAAATCATGTAGATTGCAGGTTTCCAAGACAGAATTATTCACGATCCCGAATGGTAGGAAAAGGAAAGGGAAAAGGAAAAGGAAAAGGAAAAGGATTTTGTTGATCGGTAATGAACCCCACTATTTCCTTGGTAACTGAGGTTGAGGTTGCAACTAAGGTTGCGGCTGTGGCTGGGGAAACAACAGAAGAGATAGGTCTGATGGACTATCAGTGATGGTGGAGACAAGCAGGTCAATTGAACTGGACATCATGTAAATGGACATGGTGTCTGAAGAAGGAGGTGGGGGATGAACTTCTTCGATCGGGGTGATTTCAGACTCAAGGGAATGTTGACGGAGGTTAGAGAGAGCCATTCAAAATTCAGGAAAGTATTGGAAATGGTGAGAATAATGGCCATACAAGCCGCAAAGGGCACAAGCATGATTTGTTCTCAATGCCTTGTTTCTGACTATTGGCGCGGTTGGAAGTTCAACCACAGGGAGATTTTTGGTTATATCCATGGCATCCAAATGCACACGAATCATTGGAATTTCACGGAAATTCTAAGCTGGATGGCCATGTTGTTCACAAAGGGTGCAAGGCGGGATCTGTCGAGGTTCTATGGTGGCTTTGGCGTTCTTTCCCCTAGCCCTTTTCGGGCGGGGCGGTGCAGGTGCGGGTGCGGTGGTTGGTTTTTGCGGATTGGGTGGGGGATGAGACTCGACCATGATGGGTTGCACCAAGGTTAAAACAACCTGGTGCATTAGTGGTTGAGCCGGTGGATCAAGATACCATACCGAAATTCCCAATGTAAAGTTGGGTAGGCTTAAGGTGGCCATTTCCGACTTGCTCATGAAACTAGGTGGGGGGAAGAGGAAGGGAATCATATGGACTACAGATGAGCCCATATAACTCCCTTATGGTTGCATGTGGCTATGCAGTTGTGGTTGTGGCTATGCAAAATGATGCTACTGTGGATGATGTTGCAGCTACTATTGGTGTTGCGGCTGCGGATGGTGTTGGGGTTGGGGTTGGGGCTACGGTTACGCTTGCTGTTTGGGTGCAGCGACACTAGATGAGACCATGCACAAGTCCACAGTCTCCTTTTTGTTTAGTGGTGGTGACACTAAGGGGAAATGAGCCGTCATGGTGGTATCAGTAAACAACCCAAGGCCCACATTCAACAATGGGTAGGTGGTGTGTTGTCAACCGTAGTGTTGATTGCAGGGATGACATTGGTGTGTGTGGTCATCCCTTGTGGCTCAATGGTGGTGATGGTAGGGATAATGTTGGCGGGTGTCGTTAACCCTTGTGGATCATGATAAGTGAGTTGATCAATAGTCACAATCTTCCCTTCATGGGGGAACATCATGAGACAAAAGACAGTTGATGCCACAGCTCACATGGCGTACATGTAACTTCTCACGAGGAGAAGGTTGTAGTCCAGTTGAGAATTGACGACCTCTATGTCAATCATCACTATCTTCCTGGGTAATGTAATGGGGACATGGGGGAGGATTCCTTGGGCTTTAGTGGGATGTCCATCATAAGCCTGCAGGGTTGTTGAGGACGGTTGCAGAATTGGTGATCCAAGTTTCTGCCAAACCAGGGTGGATATAACGCACGTGGATGCCCCCTCATCCACTATGCACCAATGCACAAACAAATTCCAGATGGACACCAAGATTTGAAAGGCAATGGTCGATGGCATGCGCGGTCCTCCGTTCTCTGTGTCGAATGTGACCAACTTGGAGTCGGAGGGGTCTACTGCCCCTAGGGCGGCTAGTAAGGCTTTCCGCTGCTTTGGGCACATTTTAAGTACCTCAAGAGCGGACATGGCAGTTGGTGTTTGGGCCAAATCATCCATGATGATATACCTGACTGCAGCTCTATCCGTGGCATTATTGGTAATTCTGCAAATGGGGGGACATGGAAATGGGGGTAACTGAAGAGGTAGGTTGACCATTTTGGACGTTGATGCCGCTAATGAGTCAGCAGTTTCGGTGGTGGTACCATACTGATTTCGTCTAGTTTGTAAGTTGACCTCTTCAGTCATCATGGCTAGCAGGTGGTGAACACCTATTTCGGCTGTGGGACATGCCCTCGGAGCATTGGGATTGGCTGGGGGAGGGGGTGCAGTTGCCACCAATCCTTGGACTGATAGTGGGTTTTGAAGCACCATGGGGGGAGGTCCTTGTGGTGCTGGGTTGGGTTGGGCTTGATTTGCCGCGTTGGCGGCCTGTTGGGCCTTGTTTTGAATGGCCTGCTTAGCACGATCTATAAGGGGACAATCAAATGTGTAATGCCCATAAATATCACAGAGTGTGCAAGGTTGTCTTGTGTGCAATGAAGCATTGCGTCTTGGTGCATTCTGTCATGTGGGGTTTTGGCCTGGTCGGTTTGCTGTGGCATTGTTGGGAGGGTTCGATTGTTAACCACCTCCCTGCATTTGGTTATTTCCTTGGTTGTGAGGCCGGTTATTTTGAGCTTGCCCTTGTTTATTGTTAGGGGCAGGCTAGTTGGGAGGGTTTTTATGTGCAAACACTTGTCCGAATGGGGTGGGTGGAGCGGGCGCAAGGGCGGGGGCTTGAACTAGTTGCACTGGTGGTGCATAATAGATTTGTGGGGGTGGCGATGCCACAAATGTGTACATTTTCCCCAGATACTATTGTGTTGGCCAAGCCATGGCCTGAGCCTGCTGTAGTGACACAGGTTGTGCATAGGAAGTTGTTGCTCCAGACTAAGACATCATTCTTTCGTAGTCCGAAGCTTGGTTCTGGTAAGAAACACTAGCAATGTTTCTTGGTTGTGGTGTAATGGCAGGTGGTGTCGGTTGAGGTTGTGGCTATTGGAAGACTGATCCTATGATGCCGTCTGTAGCATGGGATGCCCCCGGTGCATCATGGTAGGAGGTACTCGGTTGGGGAGCGTCTCAAATTATGGTGTACAGGTATCCAGACTGAGCATAGATAAGCTAAAACTATTGGGCCTTCAATATGGCCTCTTTTTCAGATTGAGGATGTTCAGACGCAACGTCCTTTGCTATGGGTGAGAGCAAGGTCTTAAGGAACAAATCCAAGAATATCATGTCATCAAGTTGGATTTGGCATAGATTGCGACGTCACCGCCACTCATGGATGTGGTTGGTTATATGAGTGGCGGTGCTTTGGCGACAGGATAACAGGATCTCCACCCCTTTGTCATATCAAACAGAGAATTGGAAATATTGTAGGAACATGAAGGCTAGGGAGTTAAAGTCTAGATACTTGGCTTGTGGCATCTCAATGTACCATTTGGCCGCAGCACCTGTAAGGGTGCGTTGGAATAGCCTCAACTGGATGGAATCGTCTACGATGTTGTTGGATGAGCACCATAAATGGAATTTCATTATGTGGTTTTGCAGACATTCCCCTGCTTTGCCTTCAAACTTGGGGATGTCTGATGGCAGCTTAGTTCGCATTGGAGGCCAAAAGGCTTGATGGTGAATGGGGTCATCTGTTAATCTGGACAAGTCATGCAAGTTAAGATGAGCCATGAAGGGCAGATTTGACCCCAAGGTTATGTGGGATGGGGTTGTGATGGTGGTGGGGTTTGTAGGTGCATAATGCATCTACACAACTAGGGGTGCTTGCGGTCGCACCATTGCGGATAGGCCAATGCCCCCAAGTGTTGTGGGAGGGACAGTGTGGGTGGAAGAGACATTGCCCCCATGCATGATAGTAGGGGAAATGTAAGTGGATGGTCCACTGCCCCCCTGTGTGGTAGGAGGGGCAGTGTAGGTGGAGGGGCCACTGCCCCCGTGTGCTGCCAGTGGGCCAGCTTGGCTGGTCACTATAGGTGGTGGCAGTTGACTGATGACAGTCTACATAACTATGCTTGGGCCACTTTCCAGGTTGTGGCTGACATGTTGGGATGTGGACATGGGTCCACTTGCTATGGTTATGCCGGAAAATGCATCCGGATTTGCACTAGCCATGGGGCTTGATGGTGCAGTATGGAGGTTTGGTTCAGACTAGTATGGGTATGAATTAGAATCAAAGGCTATCTGGCCTTCTGATGGTGTGGGAGATCATTGAGAGCGGCTTTGACGGTGTGGATTGAGTGTTCCAAATGGTGGTGGTTTTCCTCTTAGGCATGAGGAAGAGCGTGGAGGATCAATTATGTTAGATTTTATGTCTGAAACTTGGTGGGAAGGTTGTTTGGACCTCGGTTTCAATGGATTCCTATTGGCTACAGGTGGTCACTCGGCCACTAAGACTGCCAGAAGACAGTGCTTGGCTTTTTCCTCACAAGTGTTTCTACTCAATCGGAAGGGGTCATTGCCCGTTTCGCTTGGCAATTCCTCTCAGCGGCCAGCTACTTTGGGATTCCTATGGTACTCCTCACAATTAGTTTTTGGGAAAAACCCAAGTACTTCTCACAATTGAAGCAGTCAGCGACTTATGTCCTCAAAGATTGCAGAGTTATTTGTACTTAGTGTAAATTGGTAAATTTTAAGGCTCACTTAGCATCATGAACTGTGTTGGGTTAATTAGTTGGTATGGTGTATCTGTTTATTTGCTTTTATGGTATTTGGTAGCTGCAAATGGTTTATGAATTCATCATGGTAGAGTTCATGTCATTGTGTATGCATGCATTTGAATAATAAAAAATTGTGAACAATTACAATTTTAACCCTGAATGTGTATGGCCTAACTAGATGTCTACCTCACACTAATATTCCTCTTCAACCAAGAGAAGGTGCTGGGCTCTCAACACAATGGGACTAAGCCCATCCGTAGATCCTCAGGTCACCTCTTGGATGGAATGTTGGTCAACAGGGAGGATGCTTAGCGCCGTGAGAAGCCCTCCTTATATACCCCCTCTACCTTCCAGGTCATCCAGTTTTAATGGTTTGGAACAATATAGTGGAGTTCCTAGATCTATACGAGCTTGCCCTTCGTCGTATCCCAGAATACCCTAGAGGGTGGTGACTAGGTAGAGGAGGAAGGGGAAGCAAGACAGTTAATTTTAGGTTGATTTTAGTTAGGCTAGGTTCATTTGATTAAGCCATTTAACATTTACTTGGCATCTACACATTGTTTATGAAAGGAATTGCAAAAAATGAAAACAGAAACTGAAATTGACTTGCAGTGCTGGACAAAGGTGGTTGAGCCGCACTGACAGTCCTATAAAACTAAAATTTAACTATTATTAAACTGAAATTAAAGTTATGTTTGACAGGACGCACATTTCTGATCAAATCTTGCGAGGGGGCCGCGATATTTTTTCAGAAACAGGCGAGGGGGTCGCACAGAATGCAGAAACAGTCGCAGACTGATTTTTTGGGTTGAAGTCACACTTATCAGGGGATTAAATGTGCCCTGGGCACACCTGTTTTCCCATTAAGTGCGCCCCAGTCTCACTTTTGGCCCTGATAAGAGCGCCCTGCTCCAAATTTGAGGTTTTTTGTGAGACAGAGTCAGATCTAGCCGATAGTAACTTGTATTGTGGTCAACCTGACTCGGTTTTGCCTAGCAAAGGCTTCGGCAGTACTGAAAATAGGAAATAAACTAAATCTAAAGTGGATTTAACAGGAAATTTTTTAAAACTAGGGCAAAAAATTTAAAAACTTGAAAATTAAAAATTTGGACCAGGGATCCTGTGGGATCGACCTGGTATGGTCGCCAGTTCTATAGCGGGGATTTCTCCCTACTACAGGGGAAGGAATGGCTCCCTTCTATCTATAGGATAGAAGGGTAGGTTCTTTCCAGTGGGTAAATGCAGAAAATAAAAACAAAAATGGAAATGGACAGAACAGTAAACTAAGCTAAGAATAGAAAGAAGATAGAAGCAATGGTGAACCCCTATGCAAACACAAGTTAGGGTTCTACCTCCAAAGACCTGCAAACAAATATTAAGTTACAATAACCTGCAAAAAAATATTAAACATAAACTCACAAATGAAATAAGGGTTAGAAAGCAAATAAAACTAAGAAACTAAGAAACAAAACATGAAATATGGTTATACCTTCTCTTGGGTGGAAATGGGCCACCATGCCCTAGCTTTTGGAAGCACCTCTCTTGGATGGGGAAGCTATGGCTCAATGGAAATGGAGGAGAGGGAGTGTGGGTGGCTTGAGAGGTAAAGGTCTCAAGGCATCCATGGGCAGCATAACAATATGCAAGGGAGAAGTTGTTTGAGAGTGACCCCCCACCCTCCTTTTATAGCTTTTTCAAGGGGTTTTAGGTTTTTAAGACCTTGGTCATGGCTTTAGCCCCTTTTTTGGGATTTTATCCCCTTGTGCCCTAACTTTAGTTCCTTTTAGGGTTTTAGCCCCTTTTTGGGGGGTTTAGCTCCTAGGAGACTATTTTGGGCTCCTTTTTGGGGGTTTTAAGCCCTTTTCTTCATCCTTTAGCTATTTTGAGGGTGTGGGGGTCTAATGGAGTGATATGAGGGTCATGAGCTGGTGTCCTTGGGTGGTGTAGGCCAGTGAGAGTTGAGTGGGGGATTTTTGGGTTAACATTGCCCCTCAGGCTACAGCTGTGGTGATCATGACTTGACACGAGGCACTAACAACCTTACTTACAGCATGCTTTCCCTTGTGTGCCATCCGCCTAATTAAGCCAACTTCAGCACTAACGGCCTTTGTCTTCCTTTTTCCTCATATTATTTTTGTTCCTCTTGTTCTTTTTCCTCTTTCTACACATTCTCGGGTGCATCTTTCGGCACAGATTGTTCTGTGCCTCCAACCTTCTACTGGAATTAGGAAAAAATGGGAGTAAGATGTGCTATCTCTCGGCAATTTTCATCTGCCTGCTGATCTAGTTCCTACACTCTATTAGCACTAGGGTGTTCCATCGAGGTATTGGCCAGTTCCTGCGTGAACCCTGTGATTTGCTGTTGGACAGGATGAATTATCCCTGTCACCCTTTCAGCTTTGGCCTGCTTCTTAGTCATCTCCTTTTTGCACATTTTTTCTTGGTCTCGCAGGGTTCTTTCCTTTTCTAGGATTTGCTTGAGCTCAGCACCTTTGGTGATTTTCTCATTAGTTGGTAGCTTCTTAATCTCTATCGTTACCACCAGTACCTATAGGTCTCCTTGCCGCGCCTGTTTGGCAAGATGTTCTACAATCTCATCGTCGATGAGTTGTTCCCATGTCGTGGCAATTTCTTCCACTGCCTCTATGTAGATCTTCTCGGCTTCCCTAAGCTAGCCAACAACTTGATTTGTTGATTCTTTCCTTTGCTGCAGTACTTTGGGGGTGTGCTTAGATGTTGGTTGGTTTTATCTCCTGGAAATGTTTCTTTAGGTCTGTGGCTAGTTTGGTTATCTGCCTCAGCTGGTGCACGGGTTCTGCCTCGGCTTCTCTCTCCTCATCTGACATTCATGCGACTGCCTCCTTTATAGCTTGTTCAAGTGAATCCTGCTTCTAGGCCTGGGATGCGAGGTCTTCCTGTTGGTGCTTGATAACTTGTTTGCACTCCTTTTCTTTCCTAGTTTCCTTGGCTGCCTGATATGCAAGTGCATTTTCCTAGATTCTGATCTCTGTGGCAATGGCATGCTGAATGGAATATATCTACAACAACGTTAGCTTATAAAAATCCAAAATCAATGTGTCCAAGCTATGGACACTTACCTCTTTTTTTGCTTCTTCTGTAGAAAATTCCTATGTGAACATTTCTATTCTTAACAACGGGAGTAGCACTGGCGTCGCTAGAGTTTCTACTGGGTCTACACCATAGGTTTCAGCTTGCATGGTGTCATGCATCTCTGTGATGGTCTTTTTCAGCTGGTTAACTTTCATAGTGATGGAAGCCGTCCAGTTGGTTTGCCTACTTGTAAGGTTACCTAAAGTTTTCTCGACTACTTCAGTGACCGCCTCACTAAGAAGAGCCAGATCCTCGTCTGCTATGACCATTACTTGGGATAGGTTAGCCTTCTACTTATTCCTATGTGGGATGCCCAAGTATTCTTCATGTTACTCCATGGGCTCTTTACCCTTCCTCTTCCTGGTTCTTTCAATGCACACCTCCTCATCAGTAGGGGGGTCTTCTTCGTCGGCATTGGGTGGGTCTCGCTCTTCTTCTTCTTCTTCTTGGGAGTCATCCTAATGCTCCTGGGTATCGATATTGGCGTGGTCCTCTAGTGTGTTTTCTTATGGACCCCTCTGTGACACTTTCTACACCTCAGGAACCTCCTTATGCTGACTAAACCTTTCCTTAGGCTAGTATTTGATTTCCCTTTCGATATCCCCATCTCTAAGGATAAAGAAAGTTGAGAGTGCCTGCTTCTTAGGGTCATTGCGCGGATGCATGATGATGTTAACCAGCCCTGCATGGAAGTGAATGAATGGATACTTGGCCACTGTTGTAGGTTTCAGTCGATATTGCTTGCACACAATCTTCCTAAGCCTTTCTCCTTAGAGAAGGAATGCAAGCTTGGCATTGGTCTTGTGCTTACTGTCCTTATGGTCCCAGAGGTTTTGGTATGACATGCCAAGGAGCTCTACTGGGATATCCATGGGTTGATAATATGGTGGTGGAGCCCATACCGCAAATTAGATTAGAATTAGAAGCCACGAGAAGTGAAACTTTGTCATGGGATGTTCTTGGGCATCACGTGCGTCGTCGATTAGGTCGTTCAGAAGGAACTGGGACCAGTTACTATGCACTCCTTGCGCACACTTTTCTGCTAGCTCTATTGTTGCAATAATGCACTCAGTAGGACTCATCTTGTGTAGGACCTTACTGCACAAGATGTTTGTTGCAGCTCTTACATCACTGTCATCGATGGAGCTAAGGAGGAATCCCTTTCCATCGCAAAGAAGCTGGTACTTGGTCTTCATGTCATTCTTGTCTAGTTTTTCCCTGTCCTTGTGCAAGTATGGGGTTGGGTCAAGTTCTTGTCATGGAATACCTATGATGGCCGTTTGCCGAGACGAGGTCCACCGTTACCTCATATGGCTTGTTCAGCCAGAGGTAGCCTCCATGGAAGCATACAAGCAACTGCTTAACATACATTTCGACCGGGCTAGAGCGGCAAAAATTGGCCATAAGGAGAAGGTTTAAGATACATGACTGCTCCAATCCACATGCATACTCCATTGCAAAAAAAAAATCTACATTCGGTGGTTCACCGGGCTCCATGACCATGAATTGATCTCTGGACAGGTCTTGTTTCCTAGTGTCGTAGTCCTAAAAATTCAAGTCCTGGAGTTTGGGAGTGATGGGATCCTGAGGTCGAGTGACACCCTCTGGAATGATGGGATCTTCTAATAGTTATGGTATGTCCACTGGCACTCTTATGGTGCCTTGCTTCCTTGGTGACACATATGGAGGCAGCAAGTTCTTTTTTTCATCATTCTGCTCTACTTCTAGAGATGATGGTGGTGGCGAAACGGGGTCATCTCTGTGGCCCTTGGGTATCTTTGCTACGGGGCCAGAGGAATTGGGGAGGTTTGCACTCGATGGGGCTCTGGCTGTAAAAATTTGGGCTCCAACCGATTGTACTAGTGGTTGGGTTGCAAGTGCCTATGTCAGTTGGCCTCCTACCAGTGGTAGACGTGGTGGCCTCTGCGGTGGTTTTTGTGGTGCATTTTTCTTAGCCTGCGTCTTCTTCATCTTTTTCATGGGCCGACTGGGTTCAGGGACGTAAGATACCTCTACTAGAGGGGAGGGTAACTATGGCGAAATAATGGAATCTTCGATGTCACTAGAGATCTCAATAATCATGGGCTTTAGCTCTGGCAGAGGGGTTCTGGTTCACTCAGCAAGCTCAACTCTCTGGTTTCTTGGCTCTATAAGGGAATGTAATGGTTACATGGACATAGCTAACTGCTTTTAATAGGCACTTGAGCCCTCCCAGCTGTGACTAGCCGCAATGATCGACCATCTAACGGAGCACATGGGCTCGTCCTTCATCGGCTTTACTCGCACACTTGGGTTCCATCATGTATTTATCAAGGTAGTTAAGGGTAATATGGCGGATGGGACCAAAAATCCCCCCGCCATTCTCCTTGAACTTTCTAAATCGATGCTACTGAGCTGTCACTAGCGCTGAATCTTTTTGGAATTATTTTGTATTTAATAGTCTATCGGTGTCTGCTAGCTATATCCCACTCCCCACCAGTTGTCTCTTAGCTGGTTCATTGGCGGTTCTACAGGGCACCATTTTTCAGCGCAACTTCCTTTTCCCGTGCCAAGTTGCGCTGGAGATGTTTCTCGCATTTCTTTAGGTCTTCCTCTTTTCTTTTTTTTTGCTTCTCACCTTGGCCTTATGGGACCATGCCACAGTCATCATGGTATGGTTTTAATAGAATTAAAATTGATCATACCCACAACCGATGTTCCATCCAGCTTATGTAGTTTTACTGTTCCTGCTTCAATAATGTGCACAACCATGCATGGACCTAGCCAGTGCGTTTTGAGCTTACCTGGGTGCTTAAGGAACTTGATGTCATACATCAGAACAATTTTGTTGACCTTGAATTCCTTTGTTCTGATGTGGTAGTCATGCCACGCTTTCTGCCACTATTTTTCCACATTTTGATGGAAGACTGCAATGAAGCATTCTTCCTCCAATTGAATCAGCTGCACAAGTCTTTCCTCCGTGGCATCGGTATCTGTCATCTCTATTAGTGCAGCAATTCGCAGGCTCGGCACAATGTACTCCATGGGAATGGCTGCTTCTTTTCCATAGACTAAACGAAAACTTAGTGTATCCAGTGATTCATTTGCATGTTGTTCTGTAAGCCCATAATACTACTAAGACTTTCTAGTTTGAGTCATCTCTTTGCACATTACAGACTTTTGTCAAATCATACTCCAGTATCTTGTTGAAGGCCTCAATAGTTCCATTTGCTTGAGAATGGTAGGGTGTTGTCTTCTTGTGTTGGATTTGGAATTCTTTAGTCATTTCAACAATTAGCTTATTTACAAAATGCGTACCTTGGTCGTTGATAAGGATCTTCAGGAAACCAAACCTTGTGACTACATTTTCAAAAAGAAACTTTGCCACTGTTGTGGTGGTACAATATTTCACAGGTGCCACCTCTACCCCTCTTGTCAAGTAATATGTAGCAATTATAATATAGTGGGCACCAGTCCATTTCCATGGCGGACTAATAGGGACGACAAAATCCACTTCCCATTTATCGAAGGCCTAAAGTGTAATTTGTGGCGTGAGTGGCATTTCATGACATCGTGATGGTTTCCCTGTTCTTTGACATTTATCACAATTGCGACAGTATTTCCTTGTATCCATATGTACAATTGGCCACTATAGTCTATCTTGCAAAATCTTGCACACTGTTTCCTTCTCGACGTATTGTCCTCTTGAAACACCCGCATGTGCTCCAGCCATTACCCATTGTCTTTCATGATCGAAGACGCATCTGCACAGTATTTCATCTGGTCCCAACTTATACAGTTGTCGCATGATTAACGTGTAGCTTGCAACCTTGACAACTAGTTGTTTCTTTTGCCATGTTGAATAACCTTCAGGAACATAGCCCGTATTCAATAAGTGTATAATATCATCAAATTCTTTGTCGACAACATCAATAGCAAACAGCTACGCATCAGGTAGATTATCTTCTAGGATGGTGGGTTCCTCCCCACTTTCAATAAGCGACAAGTGGTCTAGCCAGACATTCAATCGGCTTGGCTTCACAATGACTTCAAATTCAAATTATTGAAATAGGAGGAGCCACCAGCAGTTCTTCCCCCCCAACACTAGCTTATTGACCAGTTACTTCAGTGTAGAATGATCAGTGAACATTTTGAAGTGTCCACCCAATAGGTAATTACTGAACTTTTGTAGTGCATAGACCATTGCAAGCCCTTCTCTTTAAATTGTGGCGTAGTTCTTCTCTGTTGTTGACAGTTTCCTGCTTGCGAATGCAATTGGGTGGTTAATCGCACCCTCTCTTGGCTGTGTTAATACTACACCAAGTGCAATTGATGATGCATCAACGTGCATATGGAACTCCTTCTTCCAGTCTAGGAATATCAATATCGACGTCGTGGCCATTTTTTTTTCCAGCTTATCCATACTTTCTTGATAGTCTACATTCCATTCGAACTTGGTATCCTTCTTGAGCAGCTTCTCCATTAGGGCAGCTATCTCCACGTACCCTCTTAAAAAATCTCGATAATATCTAGTATCTCCCAATGTGGATCTGAGTTGCATAACTGATGTGGGTAGAGGGAGGTCCAGAATGATTGCCACCTTCGCAGGATCGACCAAAATATCATCGCGACATACAACATGGCCCAGCAGTACACCAAATGGTGTGCAAAATATACATTTTCTCAAATTCAACGCAATTTGATACTGGCGACGCCTTTCCAGCATCATGCGTAGATTCTAAATATGGTCTCTCACCAGACCAAAGACCGTCTAGTCATCAAAATATACTTCAAGAAACTTCTGAATGAAATAGTTAAAAGCGGAAGCTACTATTCTAGAAAAAATAGCAGGGGCATTTTTAAGGCCAAAGGGTATTACCATGTATTGGTATCATCCCCATTCTCTTACAAAGGTTATTTTTTGGCGGTCCTCTTGCACAATTCTGACTTGATGGTAGCCCGAGAATCCGTCTGTGAATGAGTACATTTCTTGTCCGCCGATGCTTTCCAAGACTTCATCTATAAATGGTGTTGGGAATGGATCATGTAAGCAGGCATCGTTTAGATTCCTAAGGTTGACACAGATCCTGACCTCACCTATCACCTTCTTGTCCTGAATCACTATAGGGCTTATCTACTTCGACTCTTCAACAGGTTTAATGATTCCTACTTCCAGCATGCAGTCAGGTTCTTCTTTCACTTTTTCTTTATAACATGGATTTATTCTATACAGGCACTGTTTTACCAGTCTTGGGTCGGGTTTGAGCGAAATTTTTGTTTCCCCCAAATATCCTATTATCCCCTTCATTTCATTGAAGTTCATCGGGAATAGGTCTTGGAACTCATGTAATAGATCAATGATTTTGGCTACTGTCTCTTCATCCCAATAGTCTCCAATGTTAGCAAATTTTGGATTGTACTCTGACCCAATGTTAACTTTCTTAATCTTTAGCGGCTTGATGAACTACTCACTGGAAATGTTGCTTCCTTCTACTGTGCATGATCCTTCTGACTCTTGAATGTTAATGTTAGTCAGATCATCCTCCGGATCTCTGTAGAGGTTATAGCATGTCATCTAGTCCTGAACTATCTCACAGCATGGTTTGGAATGCGCAATGCAAGGTTGAGAATATGCAGCCTCCAGTGGGATCTCAGCGAATATATTCTCCTTAATGGTATTCAGCGCAATATCAATAGTTGGTTGCTCATCTATGAACCGGAATGTGTATGTGAAATTATGTGCAAAATTTTCCCAATCTCGTGTTTCCTGGCATAGCTCCATAGATGCATACCAACCTCTAGATGTCGTTTCGAGAGTATGGATGAAATGGTGAACCCACTACTCTAAGAGTTCAATAGGGTTTGATAACCCTATATACCTTTACATCACATTTGTGACCTCATCTCCGAACCTTACTTCCAATAATCATCTGCAATGTGGAAATTTAGTTATCGAACTTTTGTGCGTACCCCACCATCGCGTGGGTGTGGATTTTAGCGCAAACTTTAATGCAGATATTTGTTGTGGCTCTATTACCAATTCCTCAAACTCAGTCAAGAATGTTGCCAATTTAGGAAGTCCTTCATATGTGGGTAGCATCCATGAATGAGTTCCCACTCGACAGACAGACTTAGTTATCTTGGCACATGTCCTTGTAGATACTTCATCCAATCGGTTATGCCAGTTCTCAAGTGCCTCCCTTAAGTCTGATGTACATGAACTCACGCATCTCTAGCTGAAGTTACCATCTGCATTAGGATTGATGTAGTCCTCCTTAAGGACAATGACATTATAGATGTTATCGAGGTGATCACCTTGTCCTTCATTGACAACTGGGTCAATGTATCTCTGTCCTTCCAGTGGAGCGAGGGGCGTAACTACCCTCATCTCATCATCTTCAAATAATAGGGTCCTTCTTTTCAATTTTATGATGGTTTGGTTTTCCATTTCCCAATCAATCCCCAGTAGTGTGAGATATGGGTTTGTATCATATACTATATTGATGACCTCGAAGTCCGCAAAAGTGCGCAATCCTTCAATGTCCACTTGGACCTGACTCAGTCTAGCAATAGGCAAGACATTTTCCTGATTAGCAAGCCTTAATTGAATTGGGGACCATTCTAGGGGTGGCTTTCCCATTATTTCCCATGTTTGGCGCGTTAGAATGTTAACATCAGATCCCAAGTCGAGGATGATATAGTCCATGTCATAATCATCGATTTGTGCAGACATCCTGAGTTTGCGTCCCGTTTTGAACTTTGTCTTGACACTGTTAACCTTATTTGTTGGCGAGTCTTCCTCCGAAAGCGTTTCAATAAGTTCTTCCAACTCTGCAAGTGCATCCTTATCCTATATTAGCGCCAAACAACTTGACAGGAATGGTTTGAGTTTACTAACCTTATCTGCACTCTTGCTCACAGTCTGTTATTTGAATATCTTTTGGAATCTCTCAGGAATATATTTTACTTGCCCTGAGGTAGATGGGTTTTTTGTTCCTATGAAATCTAGACGTACATTCATGAATATGTGCTTCTACTCTTGAACATCAAGTGGTGCTTTCTTCTTTGCGGCAGGTCGCACCTGTGGTTGTGCTTGTGTCACAGGTTCTATCTATGTAGCTTGGTCTACAGCCATCGTAGCACCTCCCCTTGTTACCACTGCTACATTTGGTTCTCGTGGTTCGATGACTATCATCTATATGTTGGCATTATCATTCAGGTTGGGAGCATTCGACACAAGATTTGGTACCGGGTTAGCTGCTCCAACCGTCTGGGATTTCCATCAAGTGATAAGTTGTGTACATTTCTCCACATTGTTCCATTGTTTGCAATATGAGAAATTATTCACAGGTTCAAGGTAGTCTCTAGCATAGCGTCCCTACACTTCACAATTATAGCACACCACTGGCCCTCTTCCTTGGCCAAATCCTCCTCCTCCTCAGCCCCTGTAATTTCCACCCCCCCTCAACTGAAGTTGATGTGGTTGTGGAAGGTATTGTGGTTGCGTGTATTGTTGTTGATATGGGTTATATGGGCCCATATTCTGAAATTGTAGTGCCATCTAAAACTGCAACGCAGGCTGAAACTGAGGCACAGTCTAGAACTGGGGCGCAGCGTGGAACTGAGGCGCAACATGTTCAATATTGATTTTCTCCTTTGTCTTCATTAGATATGCATCTATCATTTTCTCTCTCATGAGTTGGTAGGCCCTACAATATTTTTCATCATGGCCTACAGATTTACAAAATTTACAATACAAACTAGATGGGGTACATACCGTCCTCTGCAGGAACATACAATCTATGTCATCGTGTCCTCTTGTCTGCAAGATGTTGCACCAAGGAAGCCCCTGGGTACTCAATGGGTTTGGCACACTGGAAAAGATGTAGTTCATGTAGGTGGGACAGTCATCTTTGGTATGTCCATTGGTCTGGTATCACGTACACCAAATGTCTTCCTGCACCTCTTTTCCTCTTTTTATATCTTGGAGCTGGCTAGTCAGATTAGCCAGTTGCAACTGAATCTGTATCATTCAAGCAGCACCATCTCCAATAGGTGAATCCTATAGCTTCATGGTTAATTCTAATGCCTCAATTTGCATTGCAATCTTTTGCTACATAAGTGGCCCTCTAATGTGTGGTAGCAGCGCAGCAATAAACCACTCCTTATGTTGCACATCTGACATCTGGAAACTTACTTTGGCCATCATTGTCTTGAACCACTGATCAAAGTCCCGTACTGTCTCTGTCAGAGCCTGCTTAATCTCCTTGATCTCGATTATGCATTGGGACTCAGGTTGTTGCTTTTTGAATTCCGAGATCATTTCCCATCGAATCTCCTCAAGATTCTTCTACCGTGTTCCGATTGGTATGGCACAAAACTTCATGAACCATTCCAGCATGTGACCCCTCAGGGTTGTGATCATATGTGTCTTCTTTATATCTGCATTGTGGACTAATCGCACCATCCAAATAGCCTCATAGAGGAACCAATGTTGTTCTAATTCTTTCGTTCCATTCCCATTGAATGTGGGTAATTTAACATTTATTCCCACCATTAGAGTGGCACTAGGGTTGTTCACTGGGTTCCCTAGGTTTGCTAGATTTACTGGGATCACTAATGGGCTTCCTTGCACACCAGTTCCAACACTAGGACTACTAGGGTTCACAAGTGGTTCAGGTGATGAACTTCTAGGTCTCACTTCAAGGGATCTTCCTCGAATGTCGTAGTCACGTCCCATTCTTAGCGACTCTGAAGACTCTTCCAATTCTGCTCTCTCAAAAATCGGACTATACTCCTCCTCTCCATTGCAGGACCCTTAATCTAGGTGTGACCCACATCCATATTCACCCTCCCTAGGCAGGCTATAATCCCTCCTGCTACCTTCCTCCTCTTTCCTGACTGAAACCTCCTTCCACTTCTTAATAACCCAGTGTCCAACTCGTCTTTTGAGCTTCCTCGAAACATTTCTTCTTACTACCTTCCATATTACTCCTAAATCTTGCACAGCATATCCCCTTCACAAACTGCACAACTCAATCACTGAGTTGTAAAATACCCTTTTCACAAAGGAGCATTTTAATACATAGGTTTATAGACATAAGGTAACTTCCTCAATGTCCTTGGAAAAAATGTCTCTCTTCCTCGCTATATGAGGTTATCGCTTCAATAGAGAAATCCACAACATATCCTTCTAATATGCTATCAATCCAAAAATCAATAGCTCTGGAAATAGGGTTGCTTACTTGTGCAACTTCTTCTGCTAATTGGCCAGTTCAGTCAGTCACTCCTCTTCTCTGAAAGTCACCCTGTTGGGCTGCTAACTCTGATAGCCATTATTGCAATATAATGGGAAACTCCACAAAAAAAAATTCATGGATATCCGAATACAAATATCACTACAACCAGTTCTCAGGACTCAGTCGTGAACCCTCTCTTTCCTTTGACGCGAATATCAATGTCTTTGACTCCAGCCACTCCTCAACTTCACTCTTAGTCGGGTGCCACAACATAGTCCCTTGTTTTGATCAATAGAGTCCCGGTAATGGAACCATTTTTTTTCCACTTTTCCTAACTCGTGGATCCCGTCAACCCAACAAATCCCCGAGATACCGGCCTGACAAAGCAATCCCCATCGGCAATACCTGTGAAGAAGGCGTAGTCTCACCCAAGATATCTCTTCGATGGGTAACCGTCAAAAACATGTTTCCATGATTTCCGAGGGATTGTAGTCCCTTGCTGCGTAGCCAAGGATCTCAACCCAGTTGCGAGGATGGAGTCATTTCCACAGAACTGTAGCGCACACCGCACATATATTCTACTAAATACTAGTGGCGTGACACAGATTCAGCTTTAGTACTTTAAACATGACATACTATAAAATTAAGCTAACTGACAAGCGCAGCATATAGGCACGCAACAACGCTCACGCCATAAACATAAACTAACACTTATAAGAAGTTCATAATAACCTAATCATGCATTTAAGGTCTTATTGACAGTGCGTCATTCATTCAATAATAACAGGACTTGCATCATAAGCATAAACAATCAGAAACATAAAGATTCACGGCATCAATCACTCATTCAAGCACAAGAGATAACTTGGAAACCCATCTGGGAAAAACCACCAAGGTGCTCTTCATCTAGCATGAGAAAAGGATATAGCACCTTGCAATCTGTGGGATGCAGACTGATCTTAAGATATGTATTTTTGACTCCAAATTCTAGTTCTCATGCTCTCTATCTTATTTCTCCTAATCTACTGCCACTACCTATAGATCCGCACACCTCCTGGATCAATCTCTCTATCATCTGCACTGCTCTAGCAGAGTTTCCCTTTTACTGCACTAACTCTATCTGGATCCTACATACTTTTGACTATTCTACTACTCATATCTCTCAGCTTCGCTCTGATCTCTCAGAGATCTCTCCTCTGTAATACCCTTTACAATTAGCTATGGAAAATCCAACCTAAACATAATTATGACCAACCCTCTCTCTATTAAATCCATCCTATCTATACTATTTTACATGACCACGCAGGGTCAACTGCATATAGGCAGTCTGTTAACTATCACCATCAGCTGCCCCTCAGGCTATAGCTGTGGTGATCACGAATTGGCTCGAGGCACTAATGGCCTTACTTACAACATTCTTTCCCTCATGTGGCATTCACCGACTTAAGCCGACTTCAGCACCCATGATCTCCTTGTCGCTTTCGACCATTATTCAGCACTTGTGCTACCGTTTTACCCTGCAGCGTCTTCCTTTTGTGCAATTTGCATTTTTCCCCTATAGGTGACATCTCTTGAACCTATCCCTTATTCTGTGCATCTTCCTTCTTTCGCACAGTTTCCTTTGTTCCCACACAGGTTTCCTTGCTTGTGCTTGCACTGCGTACTGACTCTTGCGCTTATTTCCTGCTTGCTTTCTCCATGCCCAACACTACAATTGCAGGAATTTATAGAAAAAGGGTATATCCAACCAAGTGTGTCCCTTTGGGGATCACCAATATTTTTCATCAAGAAAAATGATGGTACGATGCGTATGTGTATCGATTACCATGTTGGAATATATTAAACCCACTCACAACTTAGGATAAAATAATTAATCATTATTTGATTAATTATTCACCCACTAGCTTAATTAGTTGGCATCCACTTGCACCTTAAAGTCAATACATGCCATCTATATACTAGGAATAATTTATTTCTAGTTCTTGGTTGATCTTGACCACCTTTTAACCATCTATAATTAGTATACAACACTTTACAGCAAATTATGCTTTATTCTGCTTTTTCTGTTTTTCTATGGATAAGATAAAACCTAGTCAACTAGGAAACTGGAAACTTTTGTTTCCAACCCATCCTTCATTAGTTTTTATCCATTTTCTAGGATTATAATTTTTTTTACATCTCCTTGACTACACACTCATGAATTTTCCAACTCATGAGTTCCTTGATAGATTTGGGAAGTGATTTAGCCAGATATGGGGGTTTGTTATATTTTGGTAAGTTAGCCTTTTTGATCTTTATGAGTTGTTTCCATACAATTCAATTTTCCTATGAGGGACATACTATTTATTTCCACTATTATTCATCATTATTCAATGGAAGGATACACACCAATATTCATCTCATCATTCAGTGATTCAGCCTCTTTTATTCTCTCTATTTTTCCTGTGTATGCTTGTGAGAATTCTTAGTAGCAAGACCTATTTCCTGTGCTTCTTCTTGGCATCATTTCTCATAGAATTGATCTATTATTTATACATGGTATCAGAGATACAGGGAGCACAGCCTTTCCATATTCTACATGGCATCAAGAGCAGCAAGGTTGATCAAGTTTTACACAGTTGAGGAGCGCATCCAATCTCCTATCCTTCTCTAAAGAAAAGCTTGTCTTGCTTACAATATTTTCTCCTAGTTTGTTTTGTAGGTTGCAAAGAGTATCTCCTAGAGCATATCAATAAATTCAATATGGATTCAAAATTTATTCTACCATCTCCTTTCAACTATGCTCATTGGAAGCCAAAGATGAGTGCATACTTGAAGAGGCAATGTCTCTTAGAGGTCTCCATTGGTGCATTGAGCGAACCTGAGTCTTATGAAGAGAAGGTTGATTGGATAAATAATTGTGATAGAGCTTGTGGAATTATGTGTTTGGGAATGTCTTCAAACATATATCATCTCATAGATTCTGTTGAATTTCCATTTGAGCTTTGGAAAATTTTGGACAAAGCTTTTGGTTTGTAGGAAATAGAAGATGAAGCATGGAGCGAACCCAGCATCTCCTCTTGTTCTCTCTCTCAAGATTTCTTGGCCTCTACATTCTCTAATGAAGTTGATCATTATGAAAAAGTTTCTGATACAGTTCATGTTGTTGCTTCCCTCTTTGATTCGAATTCTTCCTCCTTCAATCAAGAAGCAAATATTGAAGAGCCATCTCTTTTTGCGTTTCCTGAAGGTGATTTTTCTTCTTGTGATACTAATGGAAAAAAAGAAGTAACATATGGATCTGCTACTGATATTGATGTTGATTGTGATCCTATAACCCATTCATTGATCTCTAAATCCCCCATCTTAGATTATGAGATCTATGTGTCAGATTCTTCACACCTTGTGCATACCTCTCTTATTGATGGTGTGCAACCCAGTAATTTCCAGGATGTTTGCTTAGCCAAATCAATCCTTATTTTTGTGAAGTTCATTCCTGTGAAAATAAGCATAGTTCATTCCTGTGAATTCGACCTACAAGACAGTGAACATTGTCGATATCTTTTTGAAGGAGAGATTTAGATTCCATGGGATACCCAAGGCAATCATCTCGGATAGATATGCTAAGTTTACAGGAAAATTTTGGAGATATTTATTTTTCGGATTAGAAACGCAGTTGAACTTTACCACTGCTTATCACCCACAGACAGACGGGAAGACAAAAAGAGTAAACCAGATTTTTGAGGACATGCTTAGGATGTATGTCATGAACAACCCTACTAAGTGCGAATACTACTTGCATCTTGCATAGTTTGCGTATAACAACGGTTATCATGCTTCCCCCAAGATGAGTCCCTTTGAGGTACTCTGTGGATGGAAGTGTAGAACACCGGTTACTTGGGATAGCCCGGTGGATCGGCTCATGTTAGGGCCTAATTTATTAATGGACTTGGAACAATTGGTTACTAAGGTCCAGGAGAACCTTAAAGAAGCACAAGACCGCCAAAAAATTTGCGTTGATCAAAAGGAAAGATAAAGAGTATCAAATAGGTGACCATGTCTACTTGAAAGTAAAAGAAAAATGAATCTCGTTGAGCCTGGGAAGGTGTGGTAAGTTAGCACCTAGGTTTTGTGGAACTTTTGAAATATTGGCCAAGAGAAGACCCAGTGGAATATGAACTAGCATTACCCGCACACATAAGGGTCCATAATGTTTTCCATGCATCATTATTAAATAAATATGTTTATGATACTAAACATGTAGTTGATTGGTCCTTATTACAGGTGGAAACTGAAGGGGAGTTTTCCCCTAAACCTATTCATATATTGGACAAGAGAGAGGTGCAACTCAGGAAGCGCACCGTAGTCCAGTTGAAAGTTCAATGGAAGCACTTCGAAATCGATGAGGCTACTTGGGATATGAAGCCACCATGTGAAAGACTTACCCTGCCTTGTTTCAGGATGTCATTCTGAGTCCCTAGAACACCAGGGACGGTGTTTTTCTAAGCAGGGAGGGATGTAATATTCTTAACTCTGGCCCTAACACTTATAGGCATGAGCCTATTGATTATGATGTTATATTGATGTTTTATTTTGATATATTGGGTCGAATACCCCACTGCATATGAACATTATGATTTGTTTTATAGATTGGGAGTAATCCAATTGTTGACGATATATATATATATATATGCTTTTTTGTGTTGGGCGTGGACCCTGAAGCACATGATTGATGAGATGTTTTGTGTTGAGCGAGGAGCTCTGGAGCACATGAGTAGTTAATGTTGTGTGGAGCGAGAAGCTCTGGAGAACATGAGTATTATATTTGTGTTGAGTGTGAAGCTGTGGAACGCATGAAAATATAAGATGGAACTATTGGGAATAAGCCCTAGAGCCTTCCATGTTGATGTTGAGCATAAGCTCTGGAACATCGGATCCTTGGCCATTGTATCCCTAGGTGTATCGTACAAGTACATCCTAGCATTATTGTTTAGTGAAGAGCTCTGGAATAGCACTAAGTTTGCAACTCCTTGTTTTTAGTGTTGAGTATGGGCTCTGTTAAGAGCTAGGAGTTACTGGAAAGAATTAATGATTCCCGAGTGAAAATGACTCGAGAAAAATATTGATCTCATCAGACTTATTTCTAAGTTATTAAATGAAATTTTGAATTTATGTCTTATCATCGAGGACTGAAGAACTACCATGTTATATGAGGGAATCCAACATGCAAGGATGTTTAGAGTTTCCTAGCCTAGTAGACCTAACCATATACCTGATGACCTTAATGAAGAAAGTATCGTAATTCTAAGGATCACAATATGTGATGTCCCAAGACAAATGTTATACAATTGTTATATTATTATGTATTTTATACATGGTATGTATAAAGATTAAATATAGTAATAATATTAATAATATGAGAAAGAAGGAAAAGTTCCATCTATTACTATTATTATTAAGATAAAAATATTTGCTATAATACCTATAAAAGTCAAATAAGTTAAATATTAAAAGTACTAAATTAAATGAAAAGGGTTAAATCAAGAAATGAAGCAATTCTTGATTTAATTGCCCCCTTGACTAAAAAGTCTGCCTATAAAGTCTCAAGCCAAGGAAAGGCTTGGGGACCTGATCTATATTTTTGGAGTCATTATTCTACCTACTAATTTCTCAAGAGAGGGTTCTTGGAGAACATTTCCCTAAGAGGAAGAAGGAGAACTGATATAGACCTTATATACAAGCCTAGGATAGCCTTACCTTAGGTGCTCTAAGCTACTTGCATGTTGGAACCAACTCGGGGGGATCCAGATTGAAACCAGGAACGGTTCTGGGTCATGGTTGGGTGGAACGTGGTAGTTTCCAAGTGATTCGATTATCTAATACAGAGGTCAGATCTTCCTATGAATTGTTAATACTAGTTATTTGAGAGTGCAGGTTTCAGCCATTAAAGGAACTTAAATTTACAGGTATGAGATCCTAGACTGCCTATTTCATTTTCTAGAATAAATGTTGGATAAATTAGGCAAATGATTACATGATAGATTCTAACCCTATGTATTTGTTTTTTGTTTTAGATATTCTAGGGTTTATATTTTAAATTATAACCCTAGGCTGTAATTTATTTCCTATGCTAGATTTATCCAGGGTTTGTTCATTTAGTTCACTTCTGTAAATTTAATTCATGTGTAAATATCCATCAAGGGTTTTGCACTTTAGTTTTACTTCTGTGTTATATTTTACTGTTTCAAAATGTGCTTCCTACAAACTAGGTTTTATTTTCAGATCTATGACATAGTTTTTCTTTGGCCTACATACTCTACTGATAGATTATCAATATCTAAGTATAATAAACAATAAACTAACCAATATACTATTGGTAAATATATATATATATATATATATTAATAGTTATAAAATATAAATATAAATCCAAGCTACTAACCCATTAATTACAACTTAATACAAATTATGAATATCCCATACTAAATCTATGTTAAGAATCAGCGAAGACCTTTCAAGGTCTGTACAAATAAACCTCCTACCATTAACCAAATCTTTTCCATTAACTAAGTATTACCTTAAAACTAATTAACAGACCAAGTAAATCGAAACCGTATATGGTCCACGATTTATAAATAATTATACTAATATGTTCTACAAAATCATAAGCAGTAATACCATTGCCAACGTTATAAACCTTGGCATAAATATACAAATTCAATCCATCTAAAACATTATAATTATGCATAATAAGAATCACACCCATCAATTACAAGGCCCAAATAAAAACCACATTATTATTTCATACACAGAAATCATATGATAACCAAGCATTTGCATCAAGGTGTAGGAACGAATCCTGTAGCTACCCATTTGCCAATTCACATACATAAAATGTGATGCCCTTAACATTAAAAACCACCATAACATTAATACAAAGTAATCAATTTTCAGAAACCATATAACAAATAATCAACGCATCATTACCATATTAAATTAAGAATTATATAAGTGCAATGAGGTCACAAGATCGAATCCTGTGGACACTTAGAACGCCGAAATCACAGCCATTGCAAATAATAAACCCTCAACACCGTAAATGATCCAGGGTCAACTCCTGAAGGGTCCTAAATATTTTAAAGCCATAGTGTATCAACTACACATAGGCTGTAAACCCAACTTAAATCATTACACAGTGGTCATAAGACCTTTACAAATCCTTACACTGTAAATTCTTGGCCACAGCCCATATTTAAACTTCACAATAAATTAAATAAAATACTTTATGCCATGTCAACGAATCACTAACAGCAACGATCTGCCACATAGGGTTTACACCCATGACCTACCTTAACATTTAATTTACACATTTAAAACACCAACTGTAAGTCTAAATCTATTCATTATCGCATCCACAATGGTGGGTTACAACACCATTCACAGCGTGGCCCCAAAAGCCATCAACGCTGACTGTTTAAGTCATCCAAGCAACGAATACAACCAACCTAGGAGAATACCACATAGAACACATAAACAATAATAAGAGAATGAAATGATATAGTGTATTAAACATCAAATGTAGCACAAATTCTTATACACAGTAAATTGAAACCAAAATCAAGGTATGCAGTCATTCCTCTGTCCAGTGCACTATTGTAAGCAATGGTTGTGCCCTTGTTTACATGACTTAAAACAAAACCATGAATTTACAAATTACATGCATATCTTGTCAAAGGCACCAAGTTTTTTCTTCATGGATAAAACCATCATTTAAATTACATTCCATTACATTTAAACTCAGGCCCGAAATCCATCGAAAACCCCACTGTCAAATCCCAAAACGAAACGCAACCCTTGCAACCAGAACTCAAGCAAACCCCAACCAGCGACGGGATAAGTCTCAGTCTCAACCATGAAATCCAAGAGAGAACAAGTTTAAACTCGTTAATAGGCTTACCGTAAAGGAATGTCCTGGTCACGGCTTGTTTGCAAAGCTACGAACCATGCCCCTCTTCAGCATCCCTGTAACCTGCAACCATAGCAAGACAATGGTAATGAGAAGTATGAAATCATGGAGTAATCTACCAACCAACAATGAATGCTATAAAAACCACAAGTTTCCATACCTATCATACAAACGAAAGTCACATTCACCATACTGAGATGAAGCCAAGGGTAAGCAGTGAGCTGTAAAATTACCAAGCCCATTGTGAGCCAAGCCCTAGGTCTTGGTTGCCACACACTCCAATGCACATTAATGGTGCCAACCTGTTGGCCATTATCAAAACCCAAACCCACTTCCCTATAGTTCTCCTGTGTTGCATTATCGAATTCCTCCATGGTATGCATGGTCTTAAACCCCTTGTGCATAGTTTAAAACTATGATATTTTCGCCACCCCAATTGGACACAAGGTCAACATTAACATGTATATCGCTTACCTTAGGACCTTATGCATCAACTCTTTAGGCTCTAAGACTAAGACCATGGACTATGCCATATGCCATGGTATGTTAGATATACATAAGAGCAAGTTCTATCTTAACCAACGATAACAGAACCTGTAAAACAATAAAATAGAAGTTTAAGTTAGTTACTTATCGTAAAATAAACATGTAAACATAAATAGACTAGGGTATGAACAGTTGATAATGATTACCCCAAGAACAATGAATGCCATTAAAAATACCTAGTTGTGTCATGCAATGATAGGTGTGGTATTGACCTTGTCAATACTACAAGTCTGTAGAGAACAGTAATAAACAACCAATAGGTATCACTATGAACAAGTATGAACACTAGTGACCAAATGTTCATCTTTCCATAACAGGTTTATCATCACTAGGTGCACTTGCACATAAACAAATTAAGAGTGTCTTAGTTCAATAGAACTAAGTAAGCCCACTAGACAAGTAGATACTTTTACCTCTGATAGAGTTACATGGGAGAACTAGTCCCACCACTCCACCCACTTCGGTTCCAGAAACAAAGTTAAGTTAGAATCAGGTATACAATGTAAGCACATGTAAAATAATAATGAACTACATAATCAAAGCATCTAACATACATAGCAAAGAGTAACCATTAGAATCACATAGTATTCAACAATACGACATCATAAGCACAAATAGTAAACATGAGTACTAATCATAACTAAAGTAAGGAAGTAAGATGTAAGAACAGCTTATGACAATTCAGTAGTACGATAGAGTATGACACATTCTGCAAGTTTAAATAATGTCTGAAATAGGTTGTGTTTAACTAGCCTAATAAATAAAAAATTCAATTTTTAGGGACATTACATCAAATGTAGTATGCATTTACTATCTCCCATGGTTTTGTTGCAATACATGGCATATTTATGAGTATTTGGATATTGGTCAAGAAATTTTCTAATTTGACTATCCAATTATGCATTCTTGGTGAACTAGATTTTGCATGTAATTCTAGGGGATGTGTTCCTATCCTTGGGAATACGTCTCCATCTTCTCCTCTTGGGGATGATTCCCACATTCTGGGTATGGGAAGATATTTCTAGCAAAAATTGAGGGGCATACCTCAAATAAATTTAAAATTCTAACTTGTAGGTACTAGACAATTTTATACCCATTGTTCAAAGTTTCAAACTCTAATACTCATATTATTTGCATAACAATCTTATTTAAGGTCCAATTAGCATTTTCCATTCCTTATGTTTTTCTACATGATTTTGTCTAGTAAGCATCATGTATTTTAAGGTTTCCTTAGTGTATTTTGCATCCAAATATTACATACTTGTTTGTATTTTTGCATTTTATTTCCTAGGAAACATTTGTATGGACTCAACCCATTTGTAATAGAATTTTTTCATTGTTTTTTCATTTAACAAATAAAAAATCTATAGTGTAATATTTCCCTACAACAAATTTCCAATTGATATGTTTTTTATAAGTTCTTCCTTTAGAGTTTAAAGTTAAATAGAATCATGACAACTAGCCTAAAGAGGTTGGGCATCATGAGTGGCCCCGTTGTGTGGGTAAAGAGACCCTCAAGGGGGAAACCACTGAGTAGTAAATTCAAGCACTTATGTTTAGTTAAGATGCCATTGCAAGGGGTGTTATTTTATCAAATTCATCCCATATTTGCAAGTGGCCCAAAATTCTTATTTGTAAGTTAAACTATTGGCCCTAGGTAAGTTTTGGTTAATTTTGGTACCAATTTTTGAAATTTTACCGAAGTGTGAATGGGGCTGCGATAGAATGGTAAAAGAAGCGGTCAACTTCGAAGTTTTGGGAGAATTTTGAAGAAAACTAATCGTTTTGATGAAGACCATTCAAAAGTTTGGTTAGTTAGTTAGATTTTTTATCCACTTATTGGGTAGTGGGCGCGGGATGTAAATCGTACAGTAGAGCCTATCAATTTGTAAGGGATTAGGATTTTTGGGGTTATCCCGTGTTAGCCAAATTCAAGAGAAAGATTAAATCGTTGTATATGTTGAAGATTGTGTGTTATTTTGGTCAAAGAGTTGTAAGTATGAGGTTGATCTGCAGGATGTGTGCATAAATCTGTTGTTATGGGGTTTTGGAGAATGTATGCAGGTTGTGTGCAGAAACTTAAAGAATTCAAGAAACATCCCTCTTTAATAAACAAGCGCTTTTGTGGTTTTCTACCGAATTTGGTTTCCACATTAAAATCCTTGTGTCAATTGTGCATGATGTATTTGTGTGGTTTTTAATTTTATCTTGAAATGCATGAATGAATAACTATGGAGGAATATATGAATTGATACAACATTGCTTAAATGAATGATATGGATATGGTTAATGTCATGGATAATTTATGGTTGATTGTCGTAGTTCCTAATCTATCATAGCTCGTCTTGTTAGTGCTCAGTATGATGAACATCACATTCACTACTACGGAAACTTGATTCCTACAACTCCCATAGGTGCCTCAGGTGAGACCTCATCTTCTCTATAGGTGTTTTCGATAGGGGTAAAACCTTGTTGGGTTTATATCTTGGGTTTTGTTGGTAGGATGTGATGTTAACCTAGGTAAGTTTAAGTAATTTCCAACATGAACCCTCATGAGTTGCTTGACATGCAGTTGTACTCACCACATTGAATAGATAATGTATTAGACTCTCAATGCAAAGTACTTCCTTTTGCATGGTTTAGGTAATTTCATTTAAACCGGATAACATAATGTTAGGCCTTGAACCCTTCAATGCACCCTTTCCTCGCCCAACACGTCCATATTTCATTAGTAGTGGATTTCAACTTTTGAGTCGACATTTTTCCACGAGATTATTCCATGATAAAGAAAGCATGCAACCTTTGTTGGATTTCCTTCCAACAAACAACTATTGAGATCAAGTCATGTGTTTTCTTCATTCATATGTTTTCTCATTGTGTTTGATTGTTTACTTCCAATTTAAAACTACATATAAATCAAATAGCCAAGTAGTTGACCTAGTTGTTCCATAGATATAGGGTATGAATTAATTAAAATTTATAGGGATACCTCTTCTTTTGTTAGGGATTCTACTTGTTATATATAGAAAATTCTATATTTAATTGCTTCAAACTCACTTCAAATCAAAATAAAACAAAAGTGACATAGTTATGAATATTTTTATATTTCTCCACTACATTGTTGATTTATTTAATATGTTTATTGTACTTATACATGTAATTTGCTAAGAAGAACCTGGATTTATATATTACCTATATTATAAATATGGCATCATAGTAAATGTATGTATATCCTATTAAGTGTGAGTTATTTAGGGTGGGATAAAGATAATTCAAAATATTTACATGAAGCCTATTCACATAAGAGAGTAACTTTTGAGATGTTAAATTTTGTCAGAGGAACTATTTGGTTTGGTTTGGTTAGTAAAGGACGTGTCCTTGGTTTTGTTTTCTTCTAAAATTATCATATATTGAGAACTGGGTAAGTATATAATGTGTCACATTTTAACTTGCAAAAGGTGATATTGAATGAGAGAACACAAATATTTTATTAGGCTACACTTAGCCTTGGTAAAGGCATAGGGACATCCTCAAAAATTCCCCAATAGTACACCCTATACAGATTTTGAACACATGTAATTCACAAGAATTTGTCTGCATGACCAATATGGTATTTTTTCTATTCAAGATATTATAGCAACAAAAGGAATGATATTGTAGAAATCCTTTGAGCTTAATTGTGGTAAATATATGTTTCCATTTATAAATGTGGATAAATATTTCCTCAATTTTCATGATGCATACTTGATTGGTACTCTCATATCACAAGATAGATTTCAAGATGAATAGATATTTTAGGAAGAAGATTTGAAGTTTAATGATATAGGAGAAAATTATGAATGGTAATTCTTTTGTAACTTGTTTAGTTCTTATTTGACTACGATGTGGACAAATTACAATAAATGTGATTGGAAAAAGGATTAAGAGACATTGGAGCAAATTTGGGGTATAAAATGGGCCTTATAAGAAAACAAGCCACCTCGTAAGAAATTGATCCATTGAATTCAAGAACCAATAGAATATCAAGAAAGGAGTCAACCATAATGATTGACATGGCATATTTGACATTTAAAAAAAAAAAATCAACATATCTCCTAGTCATTTTACTCAAATTTCAAGCGGGAGCACTTATCCAACGAGTACCCACACTGCATACTTTTGACGAACCCTGCTACACCAAAAACAAGAAATACCTGAAAAACGTGATGATGACATTTTTGCATCCAATGAGTACCCACACTACATACCTTTGATGCACGTTGCTATCCCAAAAACAAGAAATACCTAAAAAAATGTGATTATGACATCATCATCACATTTTTCAGGTATTTATTGTTTTCTTGGAATCATTGTATGCCAAAAGTATGAAATTTGGGTACTCGTTGAATGTGAAATTTAATTGCACATCCAACGAGTGCTCCCACTTGAAATTTGATGAAAACAACAGGGAGATATGTTGAAAATAAGAACAAAAAAATTAGTTTTTTTCTCTTTCCCTAAAAAAATCATAAATATTATTTTATTCTTTTAATTATCATTTTATTATTTTCCAAATGCAAGGACCATCAATGATTATATAGTGTCCAAGGGTCGGCATGTCACCATTTATGTGGGTGTCATACCTTCTCATGCATAATGACCATCTCCAAGTGTTCCATGACCCCAATAAGGGCTACACAAGCATCAAGATCTTCATCAAGGGTTCTAAGACTTCATCAAGTAATTAATGTCCACATCCTCATATTTAAGGGTACAAGGACCATTAATCCATCAAATGTGGATCCAAGGGCTTCTTTAGGGCTTCTTGATCAAGCAAGGGGATTCATAGGCTTCTTCAACCAACTCAACCTCAGCAGGAGACCTCCAAGGGTCAAGATCCATCATGACATCACCTATGGGATTGCTAGACATTCTCCTAGAGTACCATGACCTCAATAAACAAAAATGACCACTGGAAGCATCATTTCGACTCTTGCAACTTCTCCAACCCACCAAGGACACTTTTGTAGGGTACTGGGACATAATTTGTAGTACTGGGAAACCAAAGAAATAACTGGGGAACAGTAAAAATATCTTTGGGGTACTTAAACACTGTATAGGGTGTTCGGGGATTTTGCCACTATCCCAAGGGCTCTAAGGAATTCAAATTTGTGCTTGGACAATATCAAAAGATATCCTTAGACAATGGCACTTACTTAAACCTCAGGGGATCCTCAAGGGGCACCAAGACATGTTGGAATAAATGACCAGACACCATTGGCATCAATGACAACTTAATCAATAATTACGACTGCCACTGGATCAATACAATAGAAACACCTTCTTCTCTATAAAATGTTTTAAACCCATTACTTTCACTGATAAGTTGTTTTAAACAACTAAGCTACATTCAAAATATTAACAAATTTTTCTAGAATAGCATTCGAATTATTAACATTTTTTTTCTGAAATGGCATTCAATGAAGACAATCTCCAAAATACAATTTCAATGTGCCCAAGTTCAAAATATTTCAATATTTTGAAAGTGTTCTCTAATATTTTTTTCTTCCCCAAAGACTCTCTCTTCTAGTTCCCATATCATAGTGTCTCATAACCATGTACTTTAATAGTGTTCATGCAATGGTTTTGTTTTCATAAAAACTGAAAGATAAAAGTTCCTGAAGATTTTGAAAGCATGAATTTGTTTTAACTTTTCAAGTGTCATGCTTAAACTTCAACACATTTCCAAGAACAATGCACGTAATTATATGCCTTCATTTGTTGGTAGTTTCTATAGGGTGATCTATGTCTTAAGTTCCTTCTTCAACGGCTGGAGGGAATTCACTTCTTCAGAGCAACTTACAATAGATATTAGAAACCATTACACCAACGTCCATATGGGGATTTTCTAGCCTTCATTCCTTTTAAATCCAATTTGTTTTGGATATTAAATGTTCTTTACGGTATTTATTTTTAGGTATTATTGCATGCATTTTTATTTTTATTGCTTTCTTATCTTCACTATGAATTGTTCACTACAATCTTTGACATTAGATTCTTTATCTCTAGATATTCTTGGATTTTTGGTTTTTAGGTTGTTTATGGATTGATATAAACTATCAAAATTTTAATATATAAATACGTGTCAAATGAAAATCCAATGAAAGGTGCTCCCTCCTACCCATTATGTTACCATTAAGTGACTTTATGTACATTTGTAGCTCATTTTCTTTTTTCTTATTCAATGAAAGATTCTCCTAAAAGCCTCTCTTTTTTTCTTTATATTCAAATAGTGATGGCTGAGAAAGGCAAAGCACTAATAATCAATTTTGACTTAAGTGGAAAAAACCAGGTGTTTATGTCTAAGCCACCACCAACTTTGATATGCTTGACTTTGATCCATTCTTCATGTAGAGATGAAGACATAAAGTGGCCAAAATATTAAGAGTCCACCCAACACAACAATAAAGGGGGTTGAAGCTTCCAGATATAGTATCAGCTATTGAATTGCTAATACAGGTGCAGTTAAGTAGAACGAGGATGGCCACCCGAAGTTACATTGGAGCTTCTAGTCTAACAACAGAGTGAGTTTATTGCTAGATTTTTGACAACTTGAAAAAACGCAATGAAAATTGAAAGACAAATTATAATTTTTTTTTCTATTCAATTATGCCAACATTGTCATGTATTAAAATTTCATATTTTACTTATGAATCATGGATTGTTCTTACAATTTATAAAATGTTGTCTTGTATCGATATTTCATATTTTACTGGTGAATCATGAATTGTTCTTGTAATTTGGAAATAATAATAGAGATTCATTTTTCTTCCGTCCATATCGATTCTGTATCTTTTCCATCTAGAATCATTCATTTTTATCCCATGTTGAATAATGTGGTTTCAATATGAACCATATAGCAGTTCATGGTTGTCTTCACACACATTTATTTGATTTTTCCAGCCATTTAATTGCCTTGAATTATAAGTATGTGTTCCCAACCATAGGTTTGAGCGTTAGTAAGTGCTCAAAACCATGAAGGGTATATTTGCAGGGATTCTAGGCTACTTGTTATTCACAGTCCTTATCCCATTGTCAATGAGCCTGGTTTCTATGCATCCCCATTGCAGAAAGCATGAGAGAAATGCTCTTTTAGCATTCAAAAATAGTATGAATGATTCCATGAATTATCTTTCTTCATGGGAAGGACATAACTGTTTCCAATGGAACATAATCAAATGTGATCATGTTACTAGATCGATAATCAGGATGAATATGAGAGGAATGCAAATTTGAGATATGGAAGATTCCATACATCCATCATTGTGGGAACTAAGAAACTTGAAGCACCTAGACCTCTGCTTCAATAATTTATCAATAGTTATCATCCCTATAGAGCTGATTTTATTGGAAAAACTAATATATTTTGACTTATTTTATTCTCGATTCGTCGTCTTGTTTCATTGTAGCTGGGAAATCTATCAAAGATGGAACACCTCGACCTTTATCGGGATACTTTTACCACCTATTTTGTAGGACCACATGTATCAGACTTGTCATGGATTTAGAACTTTTCTACATTGATTTATTTTTCTATCAATGGGGTCAATATCAGGAGCTCGAGCGATATTTGGGCTAATAGTATTTCATGGCTTTTTGAGCTTCATTATCTTGTATTGTTAGGTTGTAGACTTAGAGGGATTATTCATATGTCGCTTATGAATTTTACAAATCTCTTGCATATTGATTTGAGTTACAATACATTTTCCTCCTAGCAAATGCCTCCATGATTATCAAATATGACATCTCTAGTTTCACTAAACATCAGTGGATGTGCACTTAGAGGACCTATTACAGAGGTTTCAAATCTTAAAGAACTTGTTCTGAATTGAAACTATTATCTGAGTATAAACACGTCGGCTTTTGCAAGCAAGAACTGGTGTTGGTCGCTGGGTAGACCCGGGTTTACTGTAATTAACCAACAACACCCCTAGCTCACTGGCCCTTTCGGCGACAGACCACAGGGTGGCCTGAAGTCTCACCCGAAGTGATTCTAATGGGTTGGCCAAAGACTCAAGTGTCTTCAAAAAAATTTTGTGGCAGCCTGGGTGTCTCGTAGCTCTTCTAGCCTGCGAGCTTTCCCTCTGCGTGATGCACACTTCCTCTTACTCACAATGACTCCAACCCTGATCACATCATCGTGCCTTGGACCACACGCAACTCCCTCCTACGCTAGATCCTCGACCGTAGTGCATCGTAGCTTCTCTGCTGGTGCGATCTCGCCTCCCTGCGATATCCTATTACTGCGGCTCCGTGTACTTAGTGCTACTTGCTCCGACTTACGGGGCTCAACATACAAGGTTGCTTAACTCTGCGACTCTTAATTATAGGAACTGAAACATAGGTAGACTCTTATACAAAGTTCTTAAGGGTTTCAACTCGCAACTATTTCTATAGTGTTGTAAACTAAATAACGCATGCATACAATAACTGTAAGCAAGGTTCATGAAATAACTGATACATGCAAAAATTAGACACAACACATAAATCAATCACACAACACTCGATTTTAACGTGGTTCACCTCTAGGATGGAAGTTACGTCCACAGAACTGTGTTTCTATTATAGCTCAGGGGAAGGTAAACAGAGTTCTGTTGCACCGCATATGCAGCTAGAGATCTTCTGGGTAACTCTGCACACAGGCTGGAGCCCTTCTCTCTTAGATCTCTTCTCTTCTATATATTGCACCTCTTACAATATACTCTTCCCTCTCTGTCGATCCCTGGGGATCGTTACATGCATGCTCAATGAGCCAGCTACTGGTTACAGTAAGATAACTATAGCTAATAACAGAACTAAAGCTTGGCTCCTATACAATTGTCCAACCAAACTACTAACCTTATACAGTTGTCCAACCAACCCTTTACAATACAAAAATACATCCTTTTATAGGCGACCCGAAGGTCTCGCCATTACAACACTGTGGGCCTGTCCCAACAGTAACCCAAAACCCTAACTAGTGACAGTCGACCTATCTGTATTTAAGGTGGCCGCTTTCTATCACACCACAGCTCTCTGTGGTCTTCCATGCTTCCTGGTGCTGATCATGGGTACTGTGCACCGCTTCCCGTTTCTTTCCTTCATCTTCAATACCTCGGCCTCGTTGCTTGTTTTCCTTTATGAGGGTAGCTGAGCCCTCCTATCTTCCGTCGCTGCCTTCAATGCAGTGGGTGAGCTCTTTCTTCTCGGTCGCTCAGGTACCGTCGTCTCCTTTGAATTTTTTGTCCCAACAGTCATGGTTTTCGGCTTTGATCTACAGCTAGAAACATGCTACGGTGTCATAGCTCTACCTTATCTTCTCTCCGCCAAAACTGTCTATCTGCTAAACTGGCAGCTTCTTCTGTAGCTGCGGGACCCTGCTCCAACAGTCCCCTAACACTTACTTGTGGCTCGTCCCCGAGCCACTACCAGTGGGCTTCTCCTGTTGTAGCTTCTCCTTGGCTTCCTGCAAAGTCCGCTGAATCTTATCCCGAAGTCGTGTGACTTCGTTCTGCATCACTGCAACACGCTCCTGTGCCGAGTCAAGCATAGCTTGACTAATACTGGAGTCCTCTATTGACTCAATTTCATTTTTGGTGGCCGTGAACTCCCTAAATTTCTACTCAACCGTATCGACTATCTCTATGATTTGCTCCTGATATGGTTGAAGCAGGTCATTGATGTGTATCTCCTGTGCTCTCAACCGCTGCGCTTCCTGCTGCAAGCAGTTCATCTCCTTCATCTTTCTCATCTTCTAAAGAGCTGCTAAGCTCTTGATTTCCTCCTTCATTGCTGTTGTGGTATTCTCTATCTGATGAATACTTTGCTGTATTTCTACTTTCTCGGGAGGCTCATCTAACTCCGACCATGCGCTCGTCGCATCAGATAGCACTGTCAGTGCATCTTCTATGAGAGATTGTATTGTATACTGGAATGAGCCCCATTCTGTTGCAAAGGTGGCCTTGGATCGATCTTTTGGATGGATTCTGATCTGGTGATAGCCTAAAAATCCATCAGTGAAGGAGTAGACCTCTTGTCCTCCGACGTTGTCTAACACCTCATCAGTGAACGGTGTCGAAAATGGATCATGAAGCAATGCATCATTGAGTTTACGCAGATCGACATAGATCCTGATGTCTCCTTTAGTTTTCTTTTCTTGTATGACCATGGGACTAACCCATTCGCTTTCTTCTACGGGCTCAATGATGCCTGCTGCTAGCATCTTATCGATCTCATCCTTAACTTTTTCTTTGTAGCGCGGATTTAATCTATATGGACGTTGCTTGACTGGTTGAGCATCCTCCTTCAATGTTATCCTCATTACTCCCAGGTATCTGACTATTCCCTTCATCTCTGTGAAATTGGTGGGAAATAGTTCCTGATAGTCATGTAGCAAGTCTGCAATCTGTCCGACTGTTTCATCGTTCCAATAGTCTCCAATAGAGGCAAACTTTGGTTCTGTGTCTGTGCCGATATTGATCTTTTTAATCTTGATGGGCTCTGTGATTGCTGGAATTTCTAACTGTGGTCCCTCAACATCACGATTCCCTTCTGACTCCGAAATGTTGGTGTTGTGAGGATCCTCATCCTCATCCTATGGTTCTGCTTCAAAGTTATAGCCCTCAAGCGCATCTTTTAACTGGATGGCCCACTCAGGCTGAGTCTGTACTGATAAGGTACAATCCTCAAATATCTTGATCTTTATTATATCTAGGGCCTAGTCAACACTTGGGTACTCATATTCAAAAGCGAAGGTGAGTAAAAAGCTGTCTATCATAAGTGGCCATGTAGTTGTTCCCTTGCGCAGTTCAGTCTCTGTGTACCAGTTCCTTGGAACTGTGTCCAAAGTGTGAATGAATTGGTGAACCCATTCATCCTTGGGAATGTCCGACCAATTCTGTTCACATGTTTGAATATGTGACCTGGGGTCACTTTCTCCTGTATATTTCTGCTGGTCATACTCTCTATCGATAGAAAATCTGATCGCCATTAGTCTCTTAATATCATCCCATGATGCGTTATTCTCTTTATGTGCATACCACCATCTTGCAGGTGTGGCTCATACAGCAAGGTCCATAGCTGCGATCCTCTGCTCGTGAGGGATTTGTTGTTCAAACTGCTTGAGAAATTCTTGGATATCCGTTAGACCCTAAAACGATGGAATCTCATTGATCTCTGCACCAATCCATCACAGTGACTTAGTCAAGTACGCGCATCTGCGCGCTGAGACTTCGTGAAGTCTGTTCTGCCAGTTCTCTAGACCAACATCCGAATCTGATGCGCATGAGCTGTCACATCACCAACTAATGTTCCCTCCTACGGTCAAATTGATGTAGTCACTCTCGTTCGCAGTCATCTGATAGAGACTCTCTATGTTACGTGCCTCTTCCTCTGCTCGGATAGGTTCAATATATCTAGGACCCTGAAAAGGATCCAACGGTGCGATGACCCGGATCTACGTGTCCTCAAAGGTCATTTGTCTTCTCTTTAGGTCGATAACGGCCATGTTACCGATCACCCAATCAATGCCTAGTAGTGTTGGATATGGTCTACTATCACCAATGATTTCTATAACTTCAAAGTCCGCAAAGATGTGAACTCCGTCAATGCCAACTGGCATCTGCGGTAATCGACTCAGGGGTGATACCCACTGCTGATTAGCTAATCTCAGATGGATAGGCGATCTGACTAACTTAGGGGTACCCATCTATTTCCATGTCTGCTTAGTCAGAACATTTACGTCTGATCCTAGATCTAGGATCACCTCATCCATTTCAAATTCTCCAACCTTTGCTGTGAGTCGCATCTCTCTTCTTGTTCTTGTATGTCCCGTAATATTATGAACAGCACGCTATGTACTGCTCACGGAAGAAGATGGATGACACTGATCTATGATGCACTGAATTTCTCTGATAGCTTGCTCATTTCTCACGATTTTTAAACAACTTCGCAGGAAGGATTGTACACTTCCTGTCATCTCGTCCTCGTCGCATGTGCCCGATGTGGTAGCCTGCGATATCTGTACAGGGCTAACGCCACAAGGTGCTTGCTGCGGTATGCCACTAGGTGGTGGTGCCTGCGATCCTGATTGCATAGGGTCATCAAAGAAAGTCTTAGCTTCCTGAAATGTCTGTTTATTCTTCTGCATGTCAATTGGTGTTGCTTTGTTAGGAGCTCTGTGCACCCACTCCTGACCTGTGTTCTCTTCAGTATCCTTCGATGTCCCACTGGTGGAAACACCACTGCGAGTCACAATGTTGACTCTTGGTTCTGGCTCTTCCTACTCAGCAGCAATAAGCTAGATGTTCTGGTGTACTGCTGACTTAGGTTCCCTGATCTTAGCTATCAAGGTAGGACATTCTTCTATAGTAAGATCATAAGATTTACAATAATTACAAGTGGTGGTGGGACTCTCACAGTCCCGAGCGTAATGTCCTACAACTCCATAGTTGTAGCAAGTAACTGGTCTCGACCACGACCAAAGCCTTCTCCACGGCCAAAGCCTCCTCCACATCCTCGTCCTCTGAATCCTCCTCCACGGCCACCATAAGCCGGATCATTCTGTGGTCTTGCTGTTGGACCCTGTGTTTCTTATTGGACTCTGTACATGTCTTGCTTTCTCCCGACCATGAGATCATAAGCTCGGAAATCGTGTTCGTCATGGCCTACAGACTTGCAGAAGATGCAGTATAAGTTCTTAGGTGTCTGCATGTACTTCTGAAGTAGAGGAAACTGCTGAGGTAGATGTCCTCGTGTTTTGCATATTTCACACCACAGCCCGTGGGTCTATGGTAAAGGGTTAGGAGCCCCTATTGCTAGATATTCTACAAAGACTGGACAGTTGTCTTTAGTATGGCCTTGTGCTTTACACCTTACGCATCATATGTCTTGCGCAACCTCTTTCCCTTTATTAAGTTCATGCAACTGTAACGTGAGATTAGCCAACTGGTTTTGTAGATTTTTCATGCCTGTGTTGGTTTCCGCTAGAGGTGAAGCCTCTAGTTTAATCGCCATCTCCAATGCGTCATCCTGCGTCTGGAGTTTCTGCTGCATTAACGGTAGTCTGATGTGAGGGAGCAGCGCTACAATAAACCATTCCTTATGCTGCTCTGGCGCAAACTCAAAGCTGACTTGGTCTATAAGGGCTTTGAATTTCTAATCAAAGTCCCACACCAACTCTATAGGTAACTATTTGATGTCCTTTAGCTCTGTAATGCACTGTGACTCAGACTTAGGTTTCTTAAACTCTTTAATCATGGCGGTCTTGATCTGGACAAGTGTTCTGGGTACTGTGGTATACTTCATATACCATGTTAAGGTTCGATCTCTTAGTGTGGTGACCAACTGTACAAGTTTAATATTATCGTCATTGATGGTTTTAATGGTCCACATGGCTTCACAGAAAAACCAATGCTGCTCCAGGTCCTCTACCCCTATACCCTTAAAGATAGGTAGCTTCATATCATCCCCCATTCTATTTCTACGCAGTGGATGTTGATTTGTTGTGTTACTACCACTCAGCGATGTAGTTGGAGGTGATGTAGCGGCGGTAGGCACTGTCTGCGAGCTACTGGATGGAGTTCCTACGGGATTGTTCTGAGTCCCGGTCTGTTTCTGTGGGGTGTAAGGGTGGTAAGGGATACCCCCCTCTATTCCTTCTGTGGTACTATGACTTTGTTTTCTAGTATTATATAAACTGTCTTCAAATATGGGAGAGGTGAAATCTACTTTATATTTCTTTCCACTACGTGTACGTCCAATGTCATCAAAATCACTTTCAAACTCTTGTGACATTACTATAATTACTTATTAATCTGAAACTAGATCCATTGTTCCTTTTTCATGTAATAACATCTTAATGGACAAGTTTAAATATTTTAGGTACTTACCGCGATATCCTTTGAAGAAGTAGCGCTCAGCCTTGCTGAAGCTTTTTCTCTGGTCAACTGCAAACTCTGTGATGAAGCCTTCTAGCACACTCGCAAGCCAGAAGTATACTGCTCTCGTAATGGGATTATCAAGGTTCTTCACGGTCTGAATCAGCTCTGGTGTCCAGATAATGTTTCTTTTCTTCTTGAATATGCTTGTATCAGTCAGCTTTGATAACCAGTCATAAAGCTCGTTTCCAAAGGTTGCAAAAAATATCGCATGCAGGTCTGTAACGATATGTTTTTGTAACCAGGCCTCTGTACTCAGTCTAGGACTCTTGCTCTCTCGTTCAGAAAACTCTTTCTCTTTAGAACAAACCCACTCGTTGAGTTTGTCTCTAGTAGGCCGCCACCAGAACATCAATGCTCAGTTTGTTCAAAACTGGCAACAGAACCATTTGTTGGTCGTTGGGCAGACCCGGGTTTACTGTAATTAACCAACAACACCCCTAGCTCACTAGCCCTTTTGGCGACAGACCGCAGGGCAGCCTGAAGTCTCACCTGAAGTGATTCTAATGGGTATGCTAAGACTCAAGTGTCTTCGACCAGGTTCTGTGGCAGCCTGGGTGTCTCGCAGCTCTTCTAGCCTGCGAGATTTCCCTCTGCGTGATGCGCACTTCCTCTTACTCGCAATGACTCCAACCCTGATCACATTGCCGTGCCTTGGACCACACGCAACTCCCTCTTATGCTAGATCCTCGACCGCAGCGCACCGCAGCTTCTCTGTTGGTGCGATATCGCCTCCCTGCGATATCCTATTACTGCGGCTCCGCGTACTTAGTGCTACTTGCTCCGACTTACGGGGCTCAACATACAAGGCTACTTACCTCTGCGACTCTTAATTATAGGAACTAAAACATAGGTAGACTCTTATACAAATTTCTTAAGGGTTTCAACTCGCAACTATTTCTATAGTGCTGTAAACTAAATAACGCATACATACAATAACTGTAAGCAAGGTTCATGAAATAATTGATACATGCAACAATTAGACACAATACATAAATCAATCACACAACACTTGATTTTAACGTGGTTCACCTCCAGGATGGAAGTTACGTCCACAGAACTGTGTTTCTATTATAGCTCAGGGGAAGGTAAACACAGTTCTGCTGCACCGCATATGCAGCTCGAGATCTTCTGGGTAACTCCGCACACAACCTGGAGCCCTTCTCTCTTAGATGTCTTCTCTTCTATATATTGCACCTCTTAATATACTCTTCCCTCTCTGTCGATCCCTGCGGATCGTTACATGCATGCTCAATGAGCCAGCTACTGGTTACAGTAAGATAACTACAGCTAATAGCAGAACCAGAGCTTGGCTCCTATACAGTTGTCCAACCAAACTACTAACCTTATACAATTGTCTAACCTTATACAATTGTCCAACCAACCCTTTACAATACAAAAATACATCCCTTTATAGGCGGCCCGAAGGTCTCGCCATTACAATACTGTGGGCTTGTCCCAACAGTAACCCAAAACCATAACTAGTGACAGTCGGCCTATCTGTACTTAAGGTGGCCGCTTTTCGTCACACCACAACTCTCTGCGGTCTTCCATGCTTCTCGGCGCTGATCATGGGTACTGTGCACCGCTTCCTGTTTCTGTCCTTCGTCTTCAATACCTCGGCCTCGTTGCTTCTTTTCCTTTATGAGGGTAGCGGAGCCCTCCTGTCTTCCGCTGCTGCCTTCAATGCAGTGGGTGAGCTCTTTCTTCTCGGCCGCTAAGGTACCGTCGTCTCCTTTGACGTTTCTGTCCCAACAGTCATGGTTTCCGGCTCTGATCTGCAGCTCGAAACATGCTACGGCGTCGTAGCTCTACCTTATCTTCTCTCCGCCAAAACTGTCTATCCGCTAAACTGGCAGCTTCTTCTGTAGCTGCGTGACCCTGCTCCAACAACTGGGAAAATATGGTTGATGAAATTGTCATTGATTCTATCATGGACTAAAAGTGGCTCCACATGTTGTCATTGATGCTGCCAAGTCCAAATTGTAGTGCCTTGGACCCCTTACAAAGTGGGTTTTAGCCTTGGATCCCTTACTGAGTGGGTTTGCACCTTGAATCACCTTGTACCCAGTTGATAAGTTCCATGTACCCACAAGACTAGATATTAAATCCACCACCTCGTTGAAGATGTTGAAGACCCTGGAGATGGTGTTGAAGCCACTATGGATGATGGAGAATCCCTAGATGGGTTGGAGAAGCATTAATGACCCATTATGTTGTCATTAATTCTATGATGGTGTCATGGTACCTCAGGAGAAGGCCTAGCAACCCCACAGATGATGTCATGATGGATATTGACCCTTGAAGTCTCCTAGTATGGTTGAGGTGGTTGAAGAATCCCATGAAGCCCCTTGGAATGCTAAAGAAGGTTCTTACTTCATGAAGAATAATTGAAGGATTCCTTAGACCCACACTTGATGGTGTAATGATCTTGCAACTCTTGTTGGGTCATAGAGCTCTTGTATGATGATGCTGACCTTGTATGGTCCTTGATAGGCTATGGAACCCATGAACATGTCCTTGGTATGATGAAGAAGCTCGTGAAGACCAGGAACCCCTAATGAATACCATGACTCCCTTGCAAAGGTCATGGAGCCTAGTAATTCCACTTTACATGGTTAGATGACATGATGATGTGATCTTTGGTGACTTAATGAAGTCATGGAACCTTATGAAGACCTCAATTCCCATTGCTTGCACTTGATGTGGTTAAGGAAACCAAACACATATTGGATTGATGATGGTCCATTTAGTGACAAGCTTGAAGCCCATGATGGAACCTTGCACATGGCCCTGCCATTAAAATCTTTAGTGGATTGATGCAACCCTATGAAGATGTGGAGGTCACACTCCCATGAATTTTAAATTATGTGGTTGACTTTGAAGGATGTTTTAAAAGAAAAATAATGAAATTACATAAGGTTGACCATTGAAGTGGTAAGAATTTTGAAGTCCTTGTTCATGCATATGGGTTATGTGGTGGACACCTTATTATATGGAAAATAAAATATATGCAATTCTTTGGTAACATTTGACCTTTGAAGTGGTAAGAAGTTTGAAGTCCTTAGTCATACATATGGCTTATGTGGTGGACAGCCTATTATATGGAAAAGAAAATACATGCAATTCTTTGGTAAGGTTTGACCATTGAAGTGTTAAGAAGTTTGTGTGACAATTAAAAGTCAAATTAAAAATTCAAATTACAATTTTTGATTAAATATTAAAGTTCTTACCACTCTTACCTTTCAAGACAAGTCGGCCAGCATGAAACATGTCCACTTTAACGTGTATATAAATACATCCAAAACAGTCAATGATGGATGTAGAGAAGTGAATTTGTGGAGATTGGTTTGAGTTTTCTTTCGCAGCAGTAGAGGAGCAGTTCGTTTTTACATAGAAAGTTTTGGGCATCTTCACTAAAATGGAATAACTTTCTCATATGGAATCAAAATTACAAAATTCTTGGCTCATTGGAAAGCTTGTTACGACGGCTATGTGGTGACATGATATAGAGATTATTTTGGTTTTTCTACTATTTCTTCATATTGTCATATTTGAAAAGGTATCATTCTTGCTTTTGGGTTCCTCTTGTGATGACACATGTCTCTCATGGATAGAGTTCATCATTGATATTAATATGCAAGCCTCTATATTGGTATATATATTTGGAGTCATTAGGGAGGATATGATGATGATGTTTCATACCTTTATGCTATGATATGATACACTTTATGATGATAATGCATGTGATATGTACACTCTATGATGTTGATACACTCCTATACAATATGATGTGCATGCACACCATAGTGTAGTGATGCTCTCCTATGCACTATGATGTATACTTGATGATGATGATGCATAAATGGTGCACACTGATATGATGATGATGTATATTTGATGATGAGGATGCATACCCTATGACTATGATGCATACCTATGATGATTATGCATGGAGATGCATGCCTTATGTTCAGTGAAAGCAGAGAAGAATTACTTGTTCAGTAATTATGTATTATGAGGTGTACTATGTTGTGTACATGAGCATATTTACTAGCTTGGCCAGAAAGTGGTGAGCAGCAGTGATGAGAAGCACAAATGAGTAGTAGTGATGGGAAACAATGATGAGTAGCAGTGATGAGCATATTGACCAGCAGAGTGATGAGAAGAGATTGATGTGTAAAGCATAGGTTGGTTGTGCAACAGAGCCATGTGATTCTTGCAAGAAGAATATTGCATTTGAGGATTGGACTACTCAAACCCTTCTTAGTTGGAGCTAAGAAAACCAGGTTGGGTCTTGTTATGAGATTTGGTGATCTTTTTATCAGTTGGTGTTGATTGTAATCGAGAATATTTTCGTCTTCCATGTACAATAAATAAAGATCAAATTACTAATATTCTTGCGTATCTTTGATGTGATGAATGTGCTTATGAATCTTGGTTTATTTAACTAATTCATTTGATGACATATTGATTGATATACTCTGGTTGACTAAAACAAGGTTAAAATATGATAAATTTCTCACATGTTGATTCACCCCCCCTCTCAGTGTGCCCATTATGTCTAACAATTGGTATCAAATTCATCCTTTGTCACAAGTCTAGCAAGCTTGAAGGAGATCCTTAAACACAATGGAAGAAAAAAAAGAGTCATCAAGCAATGACATACTTATAGTTGATACGACAGATTATTTCAGTTGGAGGAGAGAAATGAAGGCTTATCTGAAGAAATTTGGTGTTTGGAAGATTGTGATCAATCCACCGGTTCCTTCAAACAAGAAGGGGAAAAAAACTGCACAAAAGGAAGCAAAGAAGGAAAATACTACAACCTTGAATTTTGTCATGGATTGACTTCCCAGTTCAGTGAAAGAAAGTGTAGGGGAGTACACTTCTACCAAATATCTATGGTTCAAGTTGGAGAGCGAGTATCAAAAGGCAAGAGTAGAACCCAAAAAGACAGATCAAGAATCAAAAGACAAGACCACAGAAGAGATCAATTAAGAAGAAAAGAATAAATAAGAGGACTTCAATAAAGCTATGGACTCTTGTGATTGTGATGATAGATTCTGTGATGAAATTGAGAAGGTTCTTGCAAATGATGATAAAGGAATATCAAAGGCTACACATGAGATACATCTCACGTTGCTGAATATTGACTTTAGAGCCAATTTCTTTCTGAACATAGTAAATCTAAACCAGAGTGACTTCATGACGTTCAAAAAGAAAATCTTGGAATCCTTGAGTTAATATCAGCAAAATACCATGATAATGAAATTGTTTCGTGTGAAGCTCAAAAACAAGGACAAAGAGTTGTAGGATCAAATGAAAGACAAAGATGTTGAAGTTGAACAACTAAAGACTAAATTGATCAGTCAAAAGGAAGAATCAGAATATCCTGTTGAATAGATTGAAGAAACCGAAGAGGTCAATCATGATCTGAAGACTCATCTAGAGGAAGCCAAGAGGATAAAATAAATCCTAAATATTCAGCTGGAAGAAAAGGAGGAGACAATCCAAAAGCTGGAAATGGAGGTAGTTGGTATTAGGAAGAAAGGTGAGAAGAATGAAGCTTGTATCAAGTTAAAGGATAGTTCAGTTGTCCTAGATAATATATTGGATTTCCAGATATATCCACTCAACAAAACTGGTCTTGGTTACAAGAAGGAGAAAGAAAAATCTAAAGATAACACTTGGCCTCTAAAGACTCCAGAAGCGGATCCATCAACATCCAATGTTGCTCCCCATGCACCTGCACATGACAACAAGGACTTTGGAAGTTCAAAGATGAAATAATGAGCTAGGTCGATTCCTCAAATCAATATCAGGAAATAAACAACTCCAAGACCTAGGTATGAAAGTGGTTTCAATGGTTACTGTTATTTTTGTTGTAACTTTAGCCATAAAGCTCTGGAGTGTAGACTCTACGGAAGAAGAAGTGGTGGAAGGCCCAATGACTCAGTTAGATGTTGGACATGTAACCAAGTTGGACATATTGCTACCACATGTCACACATGGAGATGCTACACATGCATTGAGTGGTTTTAGTCACAAATCCCAAGAATGTGCAAGTCAAAGAAGTCAACCAAGGAGGAGTCATTTATACACAACAACTAGAAGATTTGAATATCAGAAGAAAAAGGCCTACAGTCAGGGACACTCTCAGGCATGGAGAAACAAAGTTGATTAAAGAAGTGTTGGAAGTTCCAACAACTTGATCGGGTGTTGGACATGTAACCATGTTGGTTACATTACTGCACATTGTCGTGCGATGATGTGTTATGGTTGCAGTGGCCTTGGGCACAAAGCTAAAGAATGTTGGAGTACATAGAATCAACCCATGAGAAGGTTCTCACACAACACATCAAGAAAATACAGTACATATGAAGGAACAAATGTTGAAAGGACAAATTCCAAGAAGCAAGTATGGATGAAGAATACCAAGCAGTTATAGATAGGAGAAGTTGATCAGAGCAGGGAGAATGGCTTCCATATGGCAAGCCAAGTGTAAGGTCTCTCAAAGACCTTAGCAGACCTTGAACTCATGAGGATGGAGGATGAACTCAAAGGATAAAGGATGGTTACTCCAGGTATATAGACACATCCTAGGATTGTGTATATTGACAGGGGGAGTAATGACCAGTGATCAATAATTTCAGGTACAGGTATGTGGACACCCCTTTTCCATTGATTACAAAGGGAGAGAGATGAAGACAAAATGGGAGCATGCTCATAGGGGGAGCATGAGTTGTAGTCATGAATGAAAAAGGGGGATATTGTTGATGAAATTGTCATTGATTCCAACATGGAATTGCAGTGGCCCCACAAGTTTTCATTGATGCCACCAAGTCCCACTTGCAGTGCCTTGGACCCCTTACAAAGTAGTTTTTAGCCTTGGATCCCTTACATAGTGGGTTTGTGCCTTGAATCATCTTCTACTCAGTTGTTAAGGGCCCTGTACCCACAAGGTTGGATCCCGAAGCCACAACCTTGTTGAAGATGTTGAAGACCCTAGAGATTGTGTTGAAGCCCCTATGGATAATGGAGAATCCCTATATGGGTTGTAGAAGGATTAATGACCCATTATGTGTTCATTCATACTCTGATGATGTCATGGTACCTTTGGAGAAGCCCTAGCAACCCCACAGATGATGTCATGATGGATCTTGACACTTGAAGTCTCCTGGTATGGTTGAGGTGGTTGAAAAATCCCATGAATCCCCTTGGCATGTCAAAGAATCCTCTTACTTCATGAAGAATATTTGAAGGAGTATTTGGACCCACACTTGATGGTGTAATGATCTTGCAACCCTTGTTGGGTCATCGAGCTCTTGTATGATTATGATGACCTTGTATGGTCCTTGATAGGCTATGGAACCCATGAACATGTCCTTAATATGATAAAGAATCCCATGAATACTTAGAACCCCTAATGAATACCTTAATTCCCTTGCAAAGTTCATGGAGCCCACTACTTTCACTTTACATTGTTAGATGGCATGATGATGTGGTCTTTGGTGACTTAATGAAGTCATGAAACCTTGTGAAGACCTTGATTCCCATTTCTTGCACTTGATATGGTTAAGGAAACCAATCAAATATTTGATTGATGATGGTCCATTTAGTGACAAGCTTGAAGCCCATGATGGCACCTTGCACATGGCATGCCATTAAAAGCACTAGTGGCCTGATGCAACCCTATGAAGATGTGGAGGACACACTCCCATGGATTTTAAATTATGTGGTTGAATTTGAAGGATGTTTTAAAAGAAAAATAATGAAAATACATAAGGTTGACCATTAAAGTGGTAAGAAGTTTGAAATCCTTCTTCATACACGTGGCTTATGTGGTGGACACCCTATTATATGGAAAATAAAATACATGCAATTTTTTGGTAAGGTTTGACCATTGAAGTGGTAAGATGTTTGACGTCCTTGGTCATACATGTGGCTTATGTGGTGGACACCCTATTATATGAAAAAGAAGATACATGCAATTATTTTGTAAGTGTTAGTGCCAGAAATTGTTCTCAGACTACGAAAGAACAAACCAACACAATCTCAATAAACACAATAAAGTAAAATAGGGTTTTTCTAGGGTTTTGGTTGAATAGTTTGAAGACAAGAGGGAAAACATTCATAAGACTAAAGAAAACACTAAATCATGAGCATTCAAATGACTGAGATGTATAACATACAAACCATAATCCAATAGAATAAACACAATACTGAGTTTCACCCAAAGTTAGAAAGCATTTCAAGCATAAAAACATTAAACAGGAAATGAATATACCAACTGAGTAATTAACACAAATTAGAAATGAAACCAGTCAATAATCAAAAGGGCATAAAGTGCATATATTTCATAATTCAGTCATAAAAAACACACAAGAGTCTTTACACTTAGCTCATAAACAAAGCCCGATAGCCTCCCCTTGTCAGCAAAAATCGAACCCTTTATCCTCTTTCAAACTTACATTTATCATGTTCTTTCACAAACAGTTGCATAACTGAACCCTAACTACTTTTAGGTCATCTATCAAATTGTTCAATATAAACTAACATTATACAAAAATAAAATAAAATAACTTTTCAAACTAACTAATAACTGCTCTCCTAGTCTTTTGCTGCTTCAGCTAATAGAGCAATTCCCTCCAAAGCCTGAGCTTTCCTTATAGCTTTCAAGTGGTCTGCTTCCAAGTCTGCAACTTTCTTTGTTAACTCTTCATTCTGCTAAGTCAGCTCCTGGATAGTCTACTTTAATTCTGTAAATTGATTCTCTGTTTATCTTTTTCTTTTAAGAGCCTCTTTAGATACTGCAATCAATTCCTGGTAGTGACTGTTCACTTCCTCCAAGTCTTCTATAAGTCTCCTATTTGCAGCTACTAATCCATCATTGGTCTCATGCATATATTCAATTTGATGCTTGTATTGCTTAATGCTCCTTTGTAGATTTTCCTTTTCAGAATCAATACATTTATCTCCTGATATTGTTTGCATCCCTTCAGGTATCCATGGTATTTTCAGCTTCTTGTATATTTCTTCATCCTCATTCATAAGCTCTGTGAAGGTTACAGGAACCTCTGGTTTTTCTTCAGCTTCAATACTGCACTGAACTTCTTCTTCAATTAGCTCTCTTTTCTCCATACAAGAATTCTTTATATCATTCTGCTACTGTTCCTGAATCATCTGTTTTCGAACCTCCATGAAAATGTCTGAAATCTTAGTATCACTAAAGACTGATGTTTCTTTTGACACTATTGGTTTTTTACCTTTTATAACTTCTTTGTTATCATCTTCACTATCTCCCAATTCCTCCTGAGAAGATGAATCTTCTATTATTGTAACCTTTTTCTCAGCCAATTTGGGATTTAATAGTTTCTTCATGTTTAACTTAAGCTTGTTCTTTAGCCTTGTCTTAGGTCTCCAGACTGCTCCAACTTCTCTGCAAATTTTTAGAACTTTTCCTCGATGAGTTATTGAAGCAAATTCAACAACCTTCACTCTTTTATTTCATCACACTATCTCCTCTTCACCTTGATTTGATTCTGTATGTAAAACATCTTCCACAGGCTCAACTTCTTTCATCTTTGACTGTAAAACATTGTTTTCCTCAACATTAACTGTTGGGCTTAGGGCAGACCCGAGTTCTATACTTTTGTCTTCGCACCAACAAAAGACCCACAGTGTTGGCCCTTTCGGCAACAACCTGCGAACAGGTTGCAGTCTCACCCGAAACAACTATGGGGAGCCGCAGAATCAGGTTTCTGCAAGCAGTAGAGGGATATTACTGTACCTTTATCCTTTACAAATAATAATCATACAATACAGATCTTTGACAGTCACTTATATAGCTTCGCATTTAGATAAACAAACAATGTCTTTCTCAACCCTTGACTGGGAATTCACGGCGAAGTTAGTATTTAGCAGTGATCTTTCTTATCAGTTATCTACTTATCAATGCATAAAAGAACATAACAGAAACAACACAAAAGAGCCACAACACAAGATATAACGTGGTTCACCCCCAGTTTAGGGGCTATGTCCATAGAACTGTGTTTTATTCAACTCTTTACAAAAACCACAGTTCTGATCTGCGCACTCAGCTGTAGATCCCTTCAATTCCTCAAGCTGCGCACTAAGCTATAGATCTCTGCACACACAGCTGCAAATCTTCTTAATCACCCAAAAATCCTCTACGCACATAGCTGCAGAGGTCGTGCATGCACACAGCTGTGACTTAACCTTTCTTACAAAACTAGCCTTAGCTTCGCATCAAATCATCTTACATCAAAAGCCTAACCTGACTCTTTTACAAAAGTGCTTATTTATACAAGTGCACTTATTACAAAACCATGGGCTTAAACCATGGGCACCCCGAACCCTAAACCATGGGTTAATTACAAAAAGAGGGCTTTGACTCAACCCCGACACCCCTAAGACTATTTTGAGTCACAACTCCACTTACAAACTTCCACAAAAACCGTGGATTTACCAAAATTAAGGACCGTTAAGGTGCGCGCCCCAATAGGCCCCTAAGACTCACCAGTGTCCCATCCCGGTACACTCAGCTTCTTGTCTGGTAGTAGAATGATATCTTCGGCTGCTTGCTCCTTCTTTATGATCTCCTTATGCACTCTGTCAGGTTGTGTATCCATCTGCATCTATGTGACCATTAGTTTTAATTTTCCTGCCCTCCTGCTCCCTTATCTGCATGTCATCATTGTCATCCTTTCTGCTACTTCTACCACGGCCGCAGCTTGCTTAATCTTTCGTCCTTTCATTCTTAGCAGACTGTTGATGTTCCTTATGTTGTTTTCTTCCTTCACAATATTTATGATGGTCATGGGAATTGTTGAGCCTTATAAAGCTATCAGCGACTCCATCCCTCGATCTGCCTCTCGTTCATGTCCTATCGAACATTTGACCATCCACAACTTTGGGTCCGTAGCAGATGGGGCTCCTGTGATTGCATGCCAATGTACTTTTGCATAAGACAAATAGCATGCCTCCACTCCACTGAGCTAGGAGGATACATCTCGAGATCCTCCAGAATCTTTCCTGAGGGCTTGTTCCTTTCTTCATTCTGCTTAGAGCGAACTTCTGCCTTAAATTTCTTTCTGGTTGATCATATCTGCATTGGCTGCTTCGGCGCTGGAGACGTCTCCTCGCAGGGTGGGTTGCTCATAAGGTTCTGTAGACCTCTCTCCCTGATCTCTCGTAACAATTCCTGGACTTCGCGATCATTGGACATAGTGCTAACTATAAACTCAAAGAAATGTGCAATGCAGGAGTCGCAGGCCTGTGTGGATTCTTATAGAATCCCGTAACAAAATCTGTCATGATGGTGCATGAATGACACCAAATTTGCTAGAGCGGTGGTAAATCCTATCCACACGGTCGCTATATTTTCCCAAGATCTCATCATTACAGGCTGTTAAGGCAATTCACGTGCCAGTGCCGCCAAGTCTAGTTTGTCCCATCAGTCACATTTTAGGCTGCGACACACCTTTCGTCTTTGACATAACCACTAACTTCAGCTTCGCCTCAATGAGTACCTTCGACACAATATTGGCCTTCGACCCATCGTGACCCAAGCGGCAACCAAACTTCAACCGTCGAACTTTGACAGTCTTCAACACTTCGTAGCTTTGAGAACAGCTTCATTATAGTCTAGTACCCAATTCAAACTATTCTTGGTACTTAGACTGTCCTTCTTGCTATTACTTTTGATGAGGGGGGGGGGGGCGGCTTGTCCCTGTACTTCTATAACCTACTTCCATTCACCATGGAAGGTAAAATTTCTCCATTCAATTCAGCTAGCTAGATTGCACCACCATCGGTAACTCTCTGCACTATGTATGGTCCTTTCCAATGGGTCTTGAACTTACCCGGGAATTTCATGAATTTACTGTCATATAAGAGGACAAGATCACCTTTCTGGAACTGCTTCTTTATAGTGTGTCTATCATGCCATGCTTTTTCTCTGGCTTTCTGTACTTACTGTTGGAACTCTGCGATGAATCTGTCTTCTTCAAGTTCTAGTATGTTTGTCAGCGTTTCTTTCATCATAGCTGGATCATCCATCTCTATGAAAGCAGATATTCTTAGGCTAGGAACAATGTACTCCATGGGCATGACTGCTTCTTGTCCATAGACCAACCTAAAAGGTGTATGGCCTGTCAACTTCTTGTAGGTGGTTCTATAAGCCCATAGTACTGCTGGAATTCTAAGATCCCAATCATTTCTGTTAACATTGCAAACCTTCGTCAGAGCATGTTCAAGGATCTTGTTAAAGGCTTCGACAGTTCCATTTGCTTAAGGATGATAGGCAATACTCTTCTGATGATATACTTGAAATTCTTCAGTCAATACTTCAATAGTCTTATTTAGGAAATGTGATCCTTGATCACTCATAAGAATTATAGGACACCCAAATCTTGACAAGATGTTATCGAAAATGAACTTCGCAGCTGTAGCAGCGCTACAGTTCTTGACCGGTTGAGCTTCGGCCGAACGAGTAAGGTAGTCAGTTGTTGTAATAATGTATCTTGCTCCGGATTTCTTCGCAAGGGGATTGATAGGTCCAACAAAATCAATAGCCCACTTGTCAAAGGCTTGTAAAGTTACCTATGGAACTAGAGGCACCTCGCCCCTCCTGGATGGTTTACCTGTCCTCTGACAGATGTCGCAGCTGTGGCAATACTCTCGTGCATCCTTATGAATTGTGGGCCACCACAATCCGACTGTCAGAATCTTTTGTGTTGTAGATTTTCCTGCGTAATGACCTCCTGTTGCTCCAGAATGTGCCTCAGCCAAAATTAATGGTTTTTCATGCTCTAGGACACATCTGCGCAGTATTTCATCTGGTCCCATCTTATATAGTTGTCCTGCTATTAAGGTAAAGTCGGATGCTCTAACCACCATCTACTTCTTCTGCTGTGTTGTCATTTCAGCGGGTGCAAAACCTGTAGATAAGTACTGAACAATATCCTGAAAATAGTCATCAACCATCTGGATGGCAAACAACTGGGCATCAAAAAGACCTTCATCCAAACTAATGGGCTCTTCTCCTGACTCGAGCCTTGACAAGTTGTCAGGACCTAGGTTAAGTCTTCCAGGTTTGACTATGATCTCAAAGTCATATTCCTGAAACAGAATCAACCATCTGCATATCCTTCCACCTAGCACAGGCTTGTTAACCAAATACTTCAAAGTAGAATGGTCAGTGAACATCTTAAAATGAGATCCTAACTGATAGTGTCGAAACTTCTGCAATGCATAAACCATAGCTAGACCTTCTCGTTCTGTCGTAGTATAATTCTTTTCTGTTGTGGACAATTTTCTACTTGCAAAAGCAATAGGGTGATCAATATTACCTTCACCTGACTGGGCCAATACTATACCCAGAGCAATGGAGGATGCATCGACATGCACATAAAACTCCTTATTCCAGTAGGGAATACTAAGATAGGGGCAGTTACCATCTTTTCCTTCAAAATATCCAAGCTTTCTTGACACTCAGGTGTCCATTCAAGCTTAATATATTTCTTCAACTGCTTTTCCATAGGGGCTGTGATCTGAGCATATCCTTTAATGAATTTCCTGTAATATCCAGTATGACCAAGTGTAGTGCGAAGTTGCTTAACAGACTTCGGAGGTGGCAAGTTCACAATAATGGTTATCTTCACAGGATCCATCATCAGTCCTTTCTTACATACAATATGACCTAGCAGAATTCCAAAAGGTGCACAAAAGATACACTTTTTCAAGTTCAACGAAATCTAATGCTGTCTACACTTGTCCAGCATAAGTCTTAAACTAGCTACATGGTCTTTTAGTAACCCAAAGATAGTCCAATCATCAAAATAAACTTCTAAGAATTTATGTATAAATTCCTTAAATGCAGAGATGACTACTCTAGAAAACATAGCAGGTGCATTCTTCAATCCAAAGGGCATAACTGTATACTGAAAGGATCCCATTTCTATAGCGAAGGTTGTCTTATGTCGATCCTCTGGAGCAATTCTAATCTGATGGTAACCTGAAAATCCATCAGTAAAAGAGTACACTTCTTGACCTCGGACATTGTCTAAAACTTCATCTGTAAAGGGAGTAGGGAAAGGATCATGTAAACAGGCATCATTCAACTTCCTCAGATCAACACAGATTCTGATTTCTCCCTTAGTCTTCTTTTCTTGCACCACCATAAGACTGACCCATTCGGATTCTTCAACTGGCTCAATGATTCCTACAGCAAGCATCTTATCGAGCTCCATTCTAACTTTTTCTTTATACTTAGGGTTTAGCCTATAAGGGCACTGTTTCACAGGCTTCGCATCAGGTTTCAAAGGGATATTTATTACTCCTATATCACCAAGGATACCTTTCATCTCTGAAAACTTCGTTGGAAATAGGTCCTGATACTCATGGAGAAGTTGGGTCACTTTACTCACCATTTCTTCATCCCAATAATCTCCAATGATAGCATACTTAGGCTTGTCTTCTGATCCAATGTTTACTGTCAGCGTCTTCAAGGGCTGAGTCACTTCAGGTGCTTCAACTGTTGGTCCATGTACTTCGCAGTGTCCTTCTGACTCAGGAATGTTAATGTTGCATGGATCATCATCCTCGTCAATTGCGAGGTTATAACATTCTACTGCATTAGCTTCTTATTTCTCCCAATCAGGTTGGTATTCTGCTATTTCTTGATCGTCAAACACTTTAGTATGGATCAACCTAACAGCTGCGTTTAAAGAAGGACAAACCTCATTAATAGAAAATGTCAGCACAAAACTATCAACAAGACTATCCCAACTTACAGTACCATGGCGAAGCTCGACCTCCGCATACCAGTTCTTTGCTATAGGTTCCAGGGTGTGCACAAACCTATGTACCCATTCTTCATGAGGTACATGCTTCCATGCTTCGTAGCATTGCTCCAAATGTCCCTGAGGACTAGTCTTACCATTAAACCTGCTTCGCACCTCCTGAGGTTGATCCCTGAATCTTAGGCAAATGGACTTCTGGCATGCTTCCCAATTATGAATGTACTTTTTATGACCATTCCACCATCTGGCTGTTGTGGCTCTGAATGCTGAATCTAGAATCTCCATTTTCTGTGAATCTGGTACCTGCTCTGAGAATTGTATAATAAAATCTGTTGGGTCTGTCAAGCCATCAAAGGTAGGCAAGTCTCTTGTCTGTGAACCAAGCCATCTGAGAGACTTGGTAATTCTTGCACATCGATGTCCATGTAGTTCATAAAGTATATTCTTCCAATTCTCTAGACCGTCATCTGAATCTGTCATGCAGGAGCTGTCACACTGCCAATCCATGATACCTTCGGCAGTAGGATCAACATAATCTTCTTCCTTAGCTGTGATGTTGTAGATATGGTCCAAAACATCCTGATCTTCATCTCTGAGTGGTTCTATGTACTTTTCTCCTTGAGAAGGTTCCAGTGGTACTATGACTCTCAAACCTTTCCCTTTGAAAGTCATATGTCTCTTCTTAAGGTTAATGACTACAGCATTGTCTATTGTCCACTCAATTCCTAGCAAAGTTGGGTAGGGGTTGATATCATCAATTATCTCAATGACTTCAAAGTCTGCTAAAGTGTTGACCCCATCAATATCTACTGGGACACTAGGGAATCTTCCTAGGGGCACAATCTTCTACTGATTGGCTAATCTCAACTGTATAGGAGACCATTCAAGGGTAGGTTTTCCCATTTGTTCCCATGTTTGTTTAGTTAAGACATTTACTTCGGATCCTAGGTCCAAAATGACATCGGTCATGTCATATTCTCCTATCTGAGCATGCTGTTAGAATAATCAACCCATAGTTTACTACCTTAGACATTAATTTAATTATTTTTGTCTTATTTTCCTAGTTCATGTGTCCCACCTTATGCAAGTTGTCAATTACCTATCCATAGTGGTCCAACTTGCCTAATTTGACCCATGTAGCGCTTGGGAAACCTCAAGGAATCAATTCTGCTTTATTCCTGGTTTCCTAGGTGCCCTTCTGCTTTTTCTGCTTTATTGCCTGCTTTTTCAGTGTTTTAAGGCAATAGGGAAAGTTTGACTAGGTGAGGTGAACTAGTTTTTTTTCCCTTTCATCCTCCACTCTTTTCTCCTTGCAAAAGCATGTATGAATTGTCATTCCATCACTCTTTATCTTTCCTAAGCCATTTTTCTAATTCATGAGCTCCATGACAGATTTGGGATCAACTTTTTACACCTATGGGTGATTTGCTTAATTTTAGTAAGCCTGCTTTATGCTAGATTTGAATTGCTCCTCATGCATTCGAATCCCTGATGTATTTTATTTATACAGAAACCTATTATGCTACAGGGTTGGCTATTGTACACTAAGTTAATACAGTTTAGTGTTCAGCTCCAATTTCAGTCTCTTTTGTGAGTGATTTTGCATGATCAATTGTTAATTGTTGTGAGTAAAATTAGTCTATCACTGGTTTCAATTTCCACATGGTATTAGAGCCATTGTAGATCAATTTCTCTCCTTCAAAATTGTTTTACAGGTTCAACATCAGTGACTGCGAGCCTTCTACTGACAGTTGGGACATATTTTCTAAGCTATGGATCAATCACAGAAAACTATCTTGACTCCCTTCAATTTATTTGAATGGAAAGTAGAGATGGAGCTACTATTGAGAGAGAAAGGCCTCTACAGGGTGACTATGGCAATAGAAGCAGAGACCAATGCAGCTACAGAGAAGATAAAATGGCACAACAGGAGGGATGAGGCCTATGGTCTCTTGTGTCTGAGTATTTCCGGAGACCTCCTTTTCCATCTTGATGGATTGACATCACTGAATGAAGTATGGGAGAAGATTTCTGAACTTTTTGGAAAGACAGATGAGATGAGGGGACATCAAATCGAAAATGAGTTGATTTCTCTGAATCCAAATAGCTTTGAATCCCTGCAGCTATATTTCTCCAAGTTCAAAGCACTTGTTTTGCAGCTGAAACAGTGTGGGATCGAAAAGAAGGATGATCAGCTCGTCCTGGCCATTCTCTCGAAGCTAGGCCCTGACTATTCAGTGTTTGTTTTGACCTTCTATGCCACAAAACTGACAGCTCGAACCTGGAAGATGCCCAGCCTTGCAGATTTCATGGAATCTTTCTCACAAGAACAGGATAAGCTGGTGATGATGGGCACCATCAAACCATCCAAAGATCAAGCTCTAATTGCTGGAGATTCAAAGGTGGATTCAAAAAGAAAAAAGAAAGCTAAAAAGCCACCTGAGCAAAAGAGAGACAAGAAACAGTCTCTGGAGGAGCCACAAGGTTCCAAGAAGAACTACCAGAAGAAGAAAAACAAAGCATAAATGAGCAAGTGCACATACTGCAATAAGGGAAATCACACTGAAATCTCTTGTATGAAGAAGCAAATAGACATGCTGACCCAAATCCTAGAGAAGAATGGCATCTCCCTTCCAGAAAGCTTAGAGAAGAGAGAAGGAGGATCAAGTTCAGATGACAGAGAGAGAGTTCATGCATTAGTTGCTGGCACATCAAGCTCACCCAATTTTATCATTGATTCTAGAGCTTCAAGACACATGGTTTCAACCAAGGAGGCCTTCTCCTCACTTGACATGTCGAAAGGACCACCTATAGTACTGGGAGATGACTCTCTCACTAAAATTTTGGGCAAAGGGAGGATTGATCTTGATCATGGTCAGTTCAGCAATGTCTTGTATGTGCCTGGTCTTGCCTCCAACATCTTGTCAGTGTACCCGATGACCCACACTGGGTCTCCTAAGAAAGTCATATTCTCCCCTGATGAAGTTGAGATCACAGAGATCTCAAGTGGTAGAGTCATTGCAAAAGGAGTTGTGAATCATGCTCAAAAGGTATACATGTTCTCACACTTTCTACCCTACTCAAATGTCTCTGCTCTTCTAATTCATGCTAACGAAGCCAGCAAGCTTTGGCATGAAATATTTGGCCACCTAAAATACAAATATCTTTATGATCTTAGTGAAAAAGAGATGTTCATAGGGTTGCCCAAGATAAAAAATTTCCAAAGGAGTCTGCCAAGGTTGTATCCTAGGAAAACACCCAGAGCATAAATTTGAGAGAGCTAGTCATGAGAGAACCTCTGCACCCCTCGAGCTGATCCACAATGATGTTGCTAGACCATTCCCTCATATGTCCATGAGTCAGGCCAAATATGCATTGACTTTCATTGATTACTTTTCCAGGTATTGCTGGCTTCACTTCTTGAAACACAAGTCTGAAGTTTTTGGCCTATTCAAAGTCTTTAAGCCTTTGGTTGAGAACCAGTCTGGAAGGAAACTCAAGGCCCTTAGATCTGACAATGGTGGTGATTATGTCAAGTCTGAGTTTATTAATTATTGTGCAGATGTAGGTATTCAGATGCATCATTCTATCCCCTACACACCACAGCAAAATGGTGTTGCTGAGAGGAAGAACAGATCACTGAAGGAGATGGCAGCATGCATGATGGAGGCCAAAACTTTGCCACCAAAGTACTGGGCCGGAGCTATCAACTGTGCAGCCTATATTTGGAATAGGGTTCCTCATAAACAGCTTGATGGCATGACTCCCTTCGAAGCATGAAGTGGGCACAAGCCAGATGTGACCCATTTCAGGATTTTTGGCTCAAAGGCTTGGGCTAGAATTCCAACAGAGAAGAGGAAGGCTTTGCAGCCCCAAATCCAAGAGTGTATTTTTGTTGGATACTCTAAAGATTCAAAAGGGTACAAACTGATAAATTTGAGCACAAACAAATCCTTCATCGAAAGGTTTGTTCAGTTTGAAGAAGAACCCCTTGCAGCAGTGGAAGTTGGAGAAGCCTCTTCTCCACCTGAACCTCAAGAAGTAAGTAATGAGTTTGTTGAACATGCTGATTCTGATTTGTCTGATGGATATGAGTTTATTGTAGACCCTAACATCCCTACAAGGCCAAAATGGGCAACCAAGACTCTACATGCAGCAGGAGAGCTAGCTGGGGATCCCAATGACCCAAGGAGGACTAGATCTCAGTTTGAGAGTGGTCTGTGCATGAAGGATCCTATGTTTGCTGAAAAATGCTATTTGAGGGTGGAGTTTGATCCTCAAACATATGAAGAAGTAGTAGGAGATCCAAGATGGCAAACAGCCATGAAGGAGGATTTCAACTCACTCCAGAAGAGCAACACATGGGAGCTAGTGGATCTTCCCCCAGGGAGAAAGTTAGTCCAGTGTAAGTGGGTCTATAAGACCAAATTTGCTGCTGATGGTTCACCACTAAAGTACAAGGCCAGATTGGTATCCAAGGGCTACTCACAGGTTCATGGCATAGATTACAATGAGACCTTTGCCCCAGTGGCAAAGATGGATTCCATCAGGCTAGCCTTAGCCATTGCAGCCTCAAAGCAATGGGAGGTACATCACATGGATGTAAAATGTGCCTTCCTGAATGGAGATATCACTGAAGAGATATATATGCAGCAGCCTCAAGTTTTTTCTACTAACCATTCTCTTGTGTGCAGGTTGAGAAAGTCATTGTATGGGCTAAAGCAAGCCCCCGGGGCTTGGTATGCCAAGATCGATAGCTTCTTGCTATCACTGGATTTTGTTCGGTGCAAATCAGATCCAAATGTATATTTGAAGTTAGTTAATGGTTCATTAATGATCATTGTGTTATATGTTGATGACCTCCTCATTACAGGAAGCTCAAAGGCTGAGATTGCTTCCTTAAAAGGAGCTATGAACCAAGCCTTCTCCATGACAGATTTGGGGCTCTTAAGTCAATTTTTGGGGCTTGAGATTGCTCAAACCAAAGCTAGAATCAAGGTGCACCAGTCCAAATATGCCTTGTACTTGCTGAACAAATTCAGAATGAAGGATTGCAAAGCAAGCAAAACTCCTTTCCTTTCAGGAGTGAAGCTGGAAGAAGCTGATTCTTCACCTATGGTAAACAATACACTATATAGGAAATTGATTGGATGTTTGTTGTATCTGACACATACTAGACCTGATATTTATTATGTAGTAAGTGTGGCTTCTAGATACGTGGATCAGCCTCATGAGATCCATTGGAAAGCAGCCAAAAGGATCCTTAACTTTGTTCAAGGAACAAGGACACATGGGATCTTCTATAAAGCAAAATCTGATCTTGATTTGATTGGATTTACTGACAGTGATTGGGTAGGTGATAGCACAGAGAGAAATTCCACATCAGGATATGTGTTCATGCTTGTAGAAGGGCCAATCAGCTGGTCAAGCAAGAAACAGAGTGCCATTGCACTCTCATCTATAGAAGCAGAGTACAGAGGAGTTGTTAATGCAACAACTCAATGTTTATGGTTGCAAGGATTACTTGGAGAGTGTGGCTTCGAATCAGAGTACTCAACTACCATCTACTATGATAACCAGAGTACCATTCAAATCTGCAAAGATCCAGTTCAGAAGCAGAGAACCAGACACATTGAGATCCATATGCACTACATCAGAGAGCTTGTGCATGATGGCACCATTCACCTACTCTTTTGTTCATCTTCAAAACAAGTAGCTGATATGTTCACCAAAGCATTTTGTGAGAATACCTTCAGCAATCTCAAATCACTGTTGGGGATTGCTGATCATGCTGTGAATCATGAGTGAAGACAAGATTCCAAAATTTTGTTTTACAGTCCATGTTTAAGGGAGGATTTTACCAAGTTGGTTTTGCCTCTTTCCTTGTTTTAAATGGACATGCAGTATGTAAAGGGTGACTAAGCCTTGTTGCTAGGCCCTATAATTTTCTGATATATTACTCATAAGTCAGGCTTAAGGGGGGTTGTTAGAATAATCAACCCATAGTTTACTACCTTAGACATTAATTTAATTATTTTTGTCTTATTTGCCTAGTTCATGTGTCCCACCTTATGCAAGTTATCAATTACCTATCCATAGTGGTCCAACTTGCCTAATTTGACCCATGTAGCGATTGGGAAACCTCAAGGAATCAATTCTACTTTATTCCTGGTCTCCTAGGCGCCCTTCTGTTTTTTCTGCTTTATTGCCTGCTTTTTCAGTGTTTTAAGGCAATAGGAAAGTTTGACTAGGTGAGGTGAACTAGTTTTTTGTCTCTTTCATCCTCCACTCTTTTCTCCTTGCAAAAGCATGTATGAGTTGTCATTCCATCACTCTTTAGCTTGCCTAAGCCATTTTTCTAATTCGTGAGCTCCATGACAGATTTGGGATCAGCTTTTTACACCTATGGGGGATTTGCTTAATTTTAGTAAGCCTGCTTTATGCCAGATTCGAATTGCTCCTCATGCATTCGAATCCCTGATGTATTTTATTTATACAGCAACCTATTATGTTACAGGGTTGGCTATTGTACACTGAGTTAATACATTTTAGTGTTCAGCTCCAATTTCAGTCTCTTTTGTGAGTGATTTTGCATGATCAATTGTTAATTGTTGTGAGTAAAATTAATCTATCACTGGGTTCAATTTACACACATGCAATCTCATTTCTCTTCCAGTTCTTCTGACTCTATTAACAATTTTTTCCTTACCGGAGCTTTGCTGAGGTTCGCAAGAAGCAATAACTTTCTGTAACTCATTTAAAGCATTCTGATTTCTTAAGAGCTTCATGCAACTCTGTAAAAATGAAGACAGTGTACTTACTTTATCTGTCAAATATTCTAGAGACTGTGACTGCTGCTGAGGCTGCTGCGCAGGTGCTACTAGTGTGCTCGAATCAGCAAAGTCTTTTTTGGCTTCCAGAAATGTCTCTTTTTCTCTTCCCACATCGAAGGTTGGAATTTTCTCTGGGGCCTTACGAACCCAAGCCTCATCAGGTTGTTTCTCCTTATTCTATATTTGTGTCGTGGCGCCACTCCTTGTAACAACATTAATGGCTGGAACAGATCTTTACTCTACAGCAATCATCTGAATATTTTGAGTAGGACTGTTATTTCTTTCTTGTATCTTCGCTATCAGCTGCGGGCATTGCTCAATCACATGGTCGACTACTCTGCAATATCGACATGTCATAGTTGGAATCTGACAGTCTCTAGCTAGATGTCCTTCCTGATTACAGTTATAGCACACCACCTGGCCTCGACCTCTTCCAGACATACCACCACGACCACGACCTCCAAAAGTACCGCGACCTGAGGAACTACCACGGTACCCATATCCATCATTTCCTTGTCCATCGTTTTGTACCCGATAAGCATCATAGGTTCGTTCTCTCATGAGGTCAAAACTGCGACATTCATCTTCGTTGTGACCAACTGACTTACAGAACTTGCAATAGGGGTTCTTAGGTACTTGCACATATCTCTGCAGCAGATAGCAGTCTTCAGGTCGATGCTGGCCAGTTGTCCTACAGATCTCACAGTATAGAACACTAGGATTCAATGGGTTTGGCGCACCAAAATTCAGGTAATTTCTTACCGCAGGACACTGTTCCTTATCATGTCCTTTTGTCCAACATCGTGTACACCAAACCTCTTCTCGAACAGCTTTTCCTTTCTTCATGTCGCGCAGCTCCAAGGCCATTGCTACTAACTGCGCTTGTATTTGAGCTATACCAAAATTATCTTCGACAAGAGTTGTTTCAAGTTTCATAGCAATTTCCAAAGCCTCTTGTTGATTAGCAACCTTCTGTTGCATGAGTGGAGTCCTGATATGCGGTAACAAAGCTGCAATGAACCATTCCTTATGCTGCGTTGGTCCAATAGTGAAACTGACTTGATCTAGCAGAACTTTGAACCTCTGATCAAAGTCCCACACTGATTCTCCTCGCCTCTGCTAAATTTCCTTTAATTCAGTGATACACTACGACTCTGATTTAGGCTTCTTAAATTCCTTTATCATAGCTGCTTTTATATTAGCCAAGACATGGTTCTGAGTACTGGAAAACTTCATGAACTAGGTCAAACTGTGGTCTCTAAAAGAAGTAACCAGCTGCACTCTTCTTGTATCTTGATCCGTAATGTTCTTAGCAGTCCACACGGCTTCACACAAGAACCAAAACTGTTATGGATCCTCTGATCCAGTTCCTTTAAAGACTGGGAGCTTAATGTCATCATTCATATGGGCCATCGCGGATCTAAGGGGGGATGGAGGGGTACTGGTAGTAGGCAGAGGGGAACTTACTGGGGTAGACTTACCTGCGACAGGAATACTCAGGCTAGGGTTACTTTCAGAATATGACGGGTTCTCAGGGATAACAGGGCTTCGCTACGGGGTTACCGGAGGGTTTCCAACAGAAGGGGTTTCGTCGGCTGTCGGGTCTGCTGAACTTACAGGGGTATACTTGGTATTCTGACCTAGGGTATAGGATCCAAAATTCCTCTTGTATCTTTTACCACTTCGTAGCAAACCACTTTGCTCGTCGAATTCACTTTCACTTTTAAACATAAGTTAGTACTACTAAATCTAACAATCTGATTCAATGAGCAATATACCTTTTTCAACCAATAGCATTTTAATTTTCAAATTAAATGAATTCAAGTACTTACCCCTTGGTCCTTTGAAAAACTTCCATTCGGCTTCGCTGAAGGTAGTACTTGTGTCGATGGCGAACTCCGTCACAAATTCTTCAAGGGTTCGCGTTGTCCAGAAATCAACAGCTCGGGATATCTCGTTGTTCATTCTTTTCAATATATTAATTCTTGCGGGGGTCCAATCAGGAAACTGGCCTTCTTGGAAGTTCATCTTTCTCTCTGTCAACCTGGATAACCACTGGTGCAACTCTATGTGGATGACTACCAAAGAAAATTTCATAAACATCAGAAAAAACGTACCCTTGTAAAAAGTCATCTGAACTGCGACGCTGGTCTTTTTTCTCTTGTTCAGCAAATTTCAGATAAGTCTCTTCAATCCAATCATCGATTTCTTTCACTAAGGGTCTCCAAAACATAGCCCTCTAGGTACGACATAAACACCTCTTGAGCAGATACTGAGTTCAACCAGCAACAGAACCAATTTGTTGGGCTTAGGGCAGACCCGAGTTCTATACTTTTGTCTTCGCACCAACAAAAGACCCACAGTGTTGGCCCTTTCGCCAACAACCTGTGAACAGGTTGCAGTCTCACCCGAAACAACTATGGGATGTCGCAGAATCAGGTTTCTGCAAGCAGAAGAGGGATATTACTGTACCTTTATCCTTTACAAATAATAATCATACAATACAGATCTTCGACAGTCACTTATATAGCTTCGCAGTTAGATAAACAAACAGTGTCTTGCTTAACCCTTGACTGGGAATTCACGGCGAAGTTATTATTTAGCAGTGATCTTTCTTATCAGTTATCTACTTATCAATGCATAAAAGAACATAACAGAAACAACACAAAAGAGCCACAACATAAGATATAACGTGGTTCACCCCCAGTTTAGGGGCTATGTCCACAGAACTGTGTTTTATTCAACTCTTTACAAAAACCACAGTTCTGATCAGCACACTCAGCTGCAAATCCCTTCAATTCCTCAAGCTGCGCACTAAGCTGCAGATCTCTGCGCACACAGCTGCAGATCTTCTTAATCACCCAAAAACCCTCTACGCACACAGCTGCAGAGGTCGTCCACGCACACAGCTGGGACTTAACCTTTCTTACAAAACTAGCCTTAGCTTTGCATCAAATCATCTTACATCAAAAGCCTAACCTGACTCTTTTACAAAAGTGCTTATTTATACAAGTGCACTTATTACAAAACCATGGGCTTAAACCATGGGCACCCCGAACCCTAAACCCTGGACTTAAACCATGGGTTAATTACAAAAAGAGGGATTTGACTCATCCCCGACACCCCTAAGACTATTTTGAGTAGCAACTCCACTTACAAACTTCCACAAAAACCGTGGAGTTACCAAAATTAAGGACCGTTAAGGTGCGCCCCCCAACATTAACTCGCTATCCAAACTCAATGTTTTCATTTTCCTGATTCGAAGCTTCTCCTAGTTTATCAGCTTCTTCATCTTTGACTATGACGTTCTTTCTAAGTTTCTTAATCAAATTCTGACCCTTATCTACCTATCTCTTCTGAGACTGATCCTCCTTCTCAGTTTTGAAACCTGACCAAAATAAGAAGTGTTCCAATGTCTTCTCTCTTTTTTGCAATACAGTACTTATGATCAGTTTTACGAGACCATGGTGAAAAACTGATTGTTTTGTATGATCTTGGTGTTCTTTCACCCTACATGACATCTTCTGTAAGATTTTCAAAAAGAAGAAAGGAAGATTCATTTTAGATTCATGACTGAGATGTTGAAGGAATCTAAAATGATACTTAAAAACAAAGGCAAATCTTCCCTCACAAGTGACATAAATTTGTAAGATTTTGATAGGCTCAATCCACTCAGGTTTAAAGTTTTGAATAGGAACCCCTTTTCCCCAGTCTACTACTACACCTGGAAGCAAATATCTCTGAGCATCAAAGGTAAAGGGCACCATTTTGAACCAAAATTCTCCCTCATCCAGAATTCCTGTTGCTTCTGCTAGTAACTCCCTCGTTAGTTCGAACTTCAAAGTGTGAAAAGACACTACATCCTTGTCTAAACATTGAGCAAACTTGTAAGAAACCTTTGAATGATAACCTTCAATCTTTTCGAAGAACACTAACCATCCTGCTTCTGCAAACAATTGTGCACAATCTGGAAAGTTTTTGACCCAACCTAAGTCTGAGGGTTCTACCCTATTGGTCTTTCCACTCTTTTTCATTTTAAGATATTGTCAAAGAACTTCTATAAATACAACACACTCTGACTGTCTTTTAAGCTGGACAATACTTTTAACTTCATTACTGAGCATCCACCATTTAGTATCAATTAGGCTTAACAACTAATAATCTGCCCTCAATTCAGTCATTAATCTTCTATTTAGAAAAACCCCAAATTAATAAATCTTGGAAATCAGTTCGCAGCCTACCTGTTAAAACAACTAGTTCAGCTGCTAGAATCCTATTCTCCTGTCTGTGAGGTGTCAAACTGCATGCCCCAATCTTCTCTGAGCATTTTGACACTCCAAATGACCTCTCCCTAAAGCCCTAATTTTACTCTGTTTCAAAATTCCAATTTTCAAGTACTGTTTTTTCGCCATGATCTCCACCTACTCTACGTGCATTTAAGGAAAAAACGTGATTTGAAACGCCTTTGTCTCATTATGGTATGCTATCATTATTGCCTTACTTCTGCAAGAAACCACCACGATTCACCTTCATGATGATACTGACACTTGTCACAGTGATTAATATTTGAATGTTGTCGCGATATTGGCGTCTTCCATCGCTAACAACTAATCTTTCTTAGCATCGACTATTGGAGCCCCAAGACTGAACGAATCAGCACTTCCCATTACTAACTTGTCAGTGATTGGAAGCAGTAATCTCTAATACATCGGAACCGCAAGACACTATGTTGCCATATTATCAGCAGTTTAGACCACTAGCTTCACGATCAGTGATCGGAAGCTTTAGCAACTATCTTTAAACCATTAGCTTTGTGATCGACGATTGAAAGCTTTTGTCAACTATTTCATCGGAGATTTAAACCAATATGTTGCCACAGTGTTGGTGACATAAACCACTAGCTTTGCGATCAGCAATCAGAAGCTCTATCAACTATCTTTTCGGCGCTTTAAACAACTATGCTGCTGCAGTGTCGGCGCTTTAGACCACTAGTTTCGCGATCGGTGATCGGAAGCTCTAGAAACTACCTCATCGGAGCTTTATACCAAATTGTTGCCACAGTGTTGGCGACATAGAGAACTAAATTTCTGCAACGTTGAATGATGATTTTTAACTTTGCACGACTTTCTTGTAGCGCCTATGTGCATTTGTTTTTGGCTTGCGCTACAAGAAAATTCAAGTTAATGATTTTCAAAAATTAAACTCATGATATAGGGTTAGACTTGATTTAGGGACCCTAAGCAAACTTTAATGTTATTTTTTAGACTTTTTACTCCATATAAGCCTTATATAATCCCTTTGATTATGAAATCAAACCAAAACTTGTTTGAAAATAAACTAAAAAGAATCAAATAACATGAAAGCTAAAGGGAAAAAAATCAAACTATCTCAATTAACAAAATTTTCTAGGAATAAAAAGTAAAACCAAGCTTCAAAACATTAATAAAAGTATTAAAATATGGAAAACAAAAACATGACCTAACATCTGGCTCCTACTGTGGGATGAAATCCTCCCTGTGAGGCTTCAAGAACCTGTAGACCAGTGCCTTCTGTGCTGCTACCTACTAGTCTGCAAAATTTCCATTGGGTTATGGAGTCCTTATTCTGTTATTCACACCGGTATTTGCAATGAAAGTCCAGTATCCATCTCAAAAACTGTAAAAATGCTTGAGGAATCGTCCATTAGCTGGATTAGACAACTCCTCACCTTCCAAGGTCTGTAGAACAAAAGTATTGTTTTCCAAAAACTTCGATACTATGAAAGGACCAAACCAAAGGTTATCAAACTTGCCATGCTTTCCTTTCTGCCCCTTCCTAGCATCCCATCTCAAAACCATGTCTCCCACTGAAAAAGTATTACCTTTAATCTTCCTATCAAATCTTTCTTTGATCTTCGACCTGTATAGCTGAGCCTTTTCTTCCACTTTTTCTCGTTTCTGCTGTAACTCTATCATTGCATAAATTCTTCTTTACATATCATTAGGTTCTTCCTGACAATCTTGAAAAAACTTCATCACTGGGATGCCCGACTGAATAGGAAAAACTGCATCTGTACCATATACTAATTGGAAAGGAGAAGTTCCAATTGCTTGCTTAACTATTATTCTGTCTGCCCATAATGCATACTTTAGCATAGAATCCCATGATCTTTTATTATGTTTTGGTAACTTCCTAATACTCTGAATGATATTTTTATTAGATGACTCAGCTAACCCATTCCCCTGAGGATAATAAGGAGTTGAGTGTTTCAATAGGATACCATTCTTTTCACAAAATTCTACCATAGCGTTTGATTTAAAAGTCGTAGCATTGTCAGTCAATATATTCTGTGGACATCCAAATCTACTAAGAATATTATCTTCAATAAAATCTATGATCATCTTATCTGTTGCATTTCTTGTGGCAAGGGCCTCTACCCACTTAGTAAGGAAATTTGTAGCAGTCAAAATCCACTTATGCTGCCCTGAGGAAAATGGATTTATCTCTCCTATGAAGTCCAAACCCCACTGCTGAAAGGGGGCATTAACTACAATTGGTTTTAATGGTAATGACAACAACTTTTGTTTACCATCAAACTTCTAACAAAAGATACATGCTCTTACCTACTGATATACATCTGAAAATAAAGAAGGCCAATAGTATCATGCTCTTAGAATTTTATATGTTGTTGCCTTCCAATATTTATGTCCTCCACAAGCACCTTCATTAGATTCAGAAATTACTCCTTCAATTTCAGGTTTATCTAAACATCTGAGTAGGATACCCCCTGGATCTTTCCAAAATAGCTTATGTTCTACCAAATAATATTTAGTGGTTTTCAACTTCAAAGATCTAGCAGCTTTCTTGTCTAAGTGTTCTGGACATTGCAAGTACAAAAAAAAGTATACGATGTCTGCATACCATGTAGATGCTAAATAGTGATCCATAATCTTCTCTTTCTCTAGCCATGCTTGACTTTCTTCCTGTGCTGGCTATTCTGCTATGAGATGTAGACCTAAAGCTTGGAAATTTGAATCAGCTAGCAGTTTAGCTAGACCTTGTCCCTTTACTAGATTTGTAGGTCTAATTTCCACATCATATTCCATGATTTTAGCAATCCACTTTCCTATTTTTCCCTCACTGTCAAGCTGAGTCAAAACATCTTTTATGGAAGCATTAGGCACATAAGCTATAACTTTGGAATGGAAAACATAAATTCTGAAAAATTTCAAAGCTTTTACCAAAGAGTAAGCCTGCTTCTCTAAAATGCTATATTTTAACTCTGAATCTCTAAGAGTTTTGATGAAAAATGCAATAGATTGTTCAAGACCATCCTTATTCTTCTGTAATAAAACAGCAGCCAATGTATCTTCAGATGCAAAAGAAAAAGTTAGAAATTCTCTTGTAAAATCTGGACTTACTAATACTAGAGCTTCAATAAGAGCCATCTTAATTTTTTCAAATGAGTTATTTGCTTCTGCAGTCCATTTGACCTCCCGATCTTTCTTCAACATGGCTGTAATATGTTTGATAGTCTCAGCAAAATTTGGTATAAACCAATGCAGAAAATTGATTTTACCAATGAAAGATTGTACATCCTTCTTACTCCTTGGAAAACTTATTTTCAGTATTGCTTTCACCCTCTCTAGATCAATCCTTATGCCATCAGCTGAAACTAAATGACCCAATAATTTACCTTCTTGTACAGTAAAATGTGATTTCTTTGGATTAAGAGATAAACCATATTTGTCTGCATTTCAGAAAAGTTTGTTTTAAGTGTTTTAGATGCTCATCATCTGATTGAGAAAATATTGTAATATCATCTAAGTAAATCACTACAAACTTATCTCTTTCCCCTACAAAGGCTTTGTCCATAGCTCTTTTAAAAGTTGCTCCAGCATTCATTAATCCAAAAGGCATTTCATCATACATGAAAGTTCCCCGGGGAGTAGTAAAAGATGTTTTTTCTATATCATCAATATGCATGGCAATTTGATTATATCCTGAAAAACCATCAACCATAGAAATTCTTTGTGCACTAACCACCTTTTGCAATATTTGTTCTATTTTTGGCAAAGGGTAATTATGCTTCAATGAAGACCTATTCAGATTTCTAAAATCAACACACAGTCTGATTTTTGCATTCTTTTTCCTGATAGGAACTAAATTGGAAGCCCATGAAGAATACCTGAGGGGAACAATGATCTTAGCATCTAATAACTTTTTCACCTCTTTTTCAATAACAGGAAACAAAGCTGGATTTATCCTCCTTAATTTCTGTCTGAAAGGTTTAACATTCGGTTTTAAAGGCACTTTATGCTGTTGTTGTGCCCCTACCCAACAGCCTTTAAAAAACATTATTTCATCAAACAAAATTGTATTTTGTTTTGATGAAATGTTTTGAATTTCATATAGAAAATCTAAATAATTGACAGCTACTAAAATGGTGACATTCCAGAAGCTACTGAAACAATGAAATTAAATGTTTTTAAAGAAAACCTTTGCGAACTATGGATTAGTTGACAAAATCACTGCTTTGAAATTATTACTTTGAGTGAATTTGCATTGAAAATCAAGGGATACGTGTTAATATTTTGTCATAAACTAATCTTATCCAAATATTTATTATTTGATTTTATTATGTGATTTTGTTATCATAAATGTTGATAAGGTTTTGAAATTGGAAGGCTGATTATTGTATTTTCGGCACCTTATAAATGGATAATTTTGATTCAATTATTCAACTTGGTAATTGTGATTCATGAAACGATGGATATTGGGGGATAAAACCATGCATTCAGGTTAAGAGTTTGAAAGATATATTACTAATCCTATCCTATTATTTTTGCTACATTATTTAAAGTGTTGAATAAATAAAGAACAAATGAATATCTTTTCAATTAATAGACTTTATTTATTTTTATTATTTATACAAAATAAATAAACCTTTTAATTATTTTGTATAAATATAATGTATAAATAAAGTTCTTTGATCTTTTTAATATTTACCTAGAATATTAGGTATAATTGACACTTTATTTTAATTTTATCATATTTGCAAAAATACCAGGAATCAACGTGAACTTTATAAAGGTTTAGAAATGAGCATACTTTTCCTTTTTATTGAAGATTGTTGTCTGATTTATCCACCGGTTATTTGAATAACGCCACGTTGTGGTTATCAATGAAGGTTAAAAGGGTTATCATTTCAATGGAAAGATTTGTGGATTTTGTTTTATCCACAACGGGATCCTCACATTAAACCAGCCATCTTTTCTCCAATATTGTATAGATTTGAGAGATGCCAGCCGAAACTATGGATTATTATACTGCCACCGACAATAAAACAAATATCCAGAAGATTCTGAAATATTTCAATTGCACATATTGAAACAAATCGCAGAGTTTTGAAGACGCCAAAACAGTTGGATTCATGCCAACGAGTTGAAATTATTTCCACCAGATCGCCAGCATTGAAGAAATAACGGAATCAAATATTTTCATATTTTCTATCTGTCAAAGAATGATTTATTGGAATAGATCTTATGCAAATTATTCTCTCAGCAAACCAGGAATATGTTTCAGTTTGTTAAAACTCTTGCGCAAAGGAGGATATTGTGGTCAAAACATAGAGAATCACGATCAAAGTATTCTGTGATCTTACCATTCGTTGCCAGCGATTATACTGAGCCAAATTTGGTACCCTTATCGCTCTATTTAAGGAAGGATCGACTTCGGTTATGGAGAGATTTACCATATAGTGAGGATCATAAGTACCAGTAAACTAAACTGTCAGCATGTTTATCGATCAAGCTGGAAAGATCATTGGTTTATTTTCTCATGATTAAATTCTGTTCACATTTCTTTATTTTAATAGATTTTGTTTTTCCATGTGCAGATACCAAGGAGATTGTTTGTTAGAATAATCAAACCCATAGTATTACCCACTTAGACATTAATTCATTTATTTTTGTCTTATTTGCCTAGTTCATGAGTCCCACCATGTTCAAGTTACTAATTGCCTATCCATAGAGTTCAAACTTGCCATCTTTGACTCATGTAGCGCTTGGGAAAGCCTTAGGAATCAAATCTGTTTTATTCCTGGCCTCCTAGGCGCCCATCTACTTTTTCTACTTTGTTGACTGCTTTTTCAGTTTTAAAGCACATAAGGAAAGCAAGACTAGGTGAGGTGAACCTGTTTTATTCCCCTTTCATCCTCCACTCTTTCCTCCATGCAAAAGCATGTATGAGCTGCCATTTCACCACTCATTAGCTTGCCCATGCGCTCTTGCCAATTCGTGAGCCTCATGACAGATTTGGGATCAGTTTTTTACACCTATGGGGGATTTGCCTATTTTGGGTAAGCCTAATTTATGCTAGATTTGGATGCTTCCTCATGCATTCGATTTCTTCATCTATTCTATTTATTCAGCAGCCTATGATATTACAGGGTTGGCTATTGTACACTGAGTTAATATAATTTTGTGTTACAGCTCCATTTTCAGTCTCCATTGTTGACAATTTGCATGATCAATTGTAATTTGTTGTGAGAGAAATTAATCTATTGCTGATCATAATTTCTACATGGTATCAGAGCCATTGTAGGTTGTTACTCTCCTTCAAAAATTGTTTTGCAGGTTCGACATCAAGACTGGGAGCCTTCTACTGACAGCCGGGACAGATTTTCTAAAGCTATGGATTCACAGAAAACTATCCTCACTCCCTTCAACTATTTTGAATGGAAAGCAGAGATGGAGATCTTGTTGAGAGCGAAAGGCCTCTACAGGGTGACTATGGCTAGAGAAGCAAAGCCCAATGCTGCTACAGAGAAGATCAAATGGCACAATCGGAGAGATGAGGCCTATGGCCTCCTATGTCTCAGTATTTCTCGAGACCTCCTTTTCCATCTCGATGGATTAACTTCACCGGATCAAGTATGGGGGAAACTTTCTGAACTCTTCAGAAAGACAGATGAGATGAGGGGACACCAGATCAAAAATGAGCCGATTTCCCTGAGTCCCAGTAATTTTGAATCACTGCAGCTATACTTCTCCAAGTTCAAAGCACTAGTTTTGCAGCTGAAACAGTGTGGTATTGAAAAGAAAGATGATCAGCTCGTATTGGCCATCCTCTCGAAGCTAGGACCTGACTACTCAGTCTTTGTTTCGACCTTCTATGCCACAAAACTCACAACTCGAACCTGGAAGATGCCTAGCCTTACAGATTTCATGGAATCTCTCACACAAGAACAAGACAAGCTGGTGATGATGGGCACCATCAAACCATCCAAAGATCAAGCTTTGATTGCTAGAGATTTGAAGGTGGATTCAAAAAGTAATAAGAAAGCTAAAAAGCCACCTGAGAAAGGAAGAGACAAGAAGTAGTCTCCAGAGGATCAACAAGGTCCCAAGAAAAATACCCAGAAGAAGAAAAACAAAGGTGAAATGAACAAGTGCTCATACTGTTCGAAGGGAAATCACACTGAAAGCTCTTGTATGAAAAAGCAGATTGATATGCTAACCAATCTCCTGGAGAAGAATGGCATCTCCCTTCCAGAAAGCTCAAAGAAGAGAGAAGGAGGATCAAGTTCCGATGACAGAGAGAGAGTTCATGCTCTAGTTGCTGGCACATCAAGCTCACCCATTTTTATCATAGATTCTAGAGCTTGAAGACACATGGTTTCGACTAAGGAGGCCTTCTCCTCACTGGATTTGTCGAAAGGACCATCTATTGTACTGGGAGATGACTCTCTCACTGAAAGCAAAGGCAAAGGAAGGATAGAACTTGATCATGGTAACTTCAACAATGTGCTGTATGTCCCTGGTCTCGCCTCCAACCTTCTATCAGTGTACGAGATGACCCACACTGGGTCTCCTAAGAAAGTCATATTCTCACCAGATGAAGTTGAGATCACAGAAATCTCAAGTGGAAGAATTATTGCAAAAGGAGTAGCGAATCATGCTCAAAAGGTATACATGTTTTCACACTTCCTGCCTTACTCAAACCCCTCTGCTCTTCTTATCCATGCTAATGAAGCTAGCAAGCTATGGCATGAAAGATTTGGCCATTTAAATTACAAATATTTGTCTGATCTTAGTGAGAAATATATGGTCATAGGTTTTCCCAAGATAAAATTTTCCAAACG
>LPNX010456941.1:526699-598950 GCA_001517045.1 Pseudotsuga menziesii | reverse complement strand
GGTTCATATGGACTTGCAGTATGTAAAAGGGTGACTAAGCCTTGTTGCTAGGCCCTACATTTTTTATTTATTACTCATAAAGTCAGGCTTAAGGGGGGGGGTGTTAGAATAATCAAACCCATAGTTTACCCACTTAGACATTAATTCATTTATTTTTTTCTTATTTGCCTAGTTCATGAGTCCCACCATGTTCAAGTTGCTAATTGCCTATCCATAGAGGTCAAACTTGCCATCTTTGACTCATGTAGCGCTTGGAAAAGCCTTAGGAATCAAATCTGCTTTATTCCATGCCTCCTAGGCGCCCTTCTGCTTTTTCTGCTTTGTTGACTGCTTTTTCAGTTTTTAAAGCACATAAGGAAAGCAAGACTAGGTGAGGTGAACCTGTTTTATTCCCCTTTCATCCTCCACTCTTTCCTCCATGCAAAAGCATGTATGAGCTGCCATTTCACCACTCATTATCTTGCCCATGCGCCCTTGCCAATTCGTGAGCCTCATGACAGATTTGGGATCAGCTTTTTACACCTATGGGGGATTTGCTTATTTTGGGTAAGCCTGCTTTACACTAGATTTGGATGCTTCCTCATGCATTCGATTTCTTCATGTATTCTATTTATTCAGTAGCCTATGATATTACAGGGTTGGCTATTGTACACTGAGTTAATATAATTTTGTGTTACAGCTCCATTTTCAGTCTCCATTGTTGACAATTTGCATGATCAATTGTAATTTGTTGTGAGTGAAATTAATCTATTGCTGGTCAGAATTTCTACATTGTTATGATTCTGGAATCATTAGATGAATAAAATGCATGCTACGAATTTCATTCTCAGCTAGTAACAGAAATCGCGTTTTCAACTGACAGGCGTTTTTCTGGGTTATATTGTGAGCAAATGGAGACAGATCTTAAAAATCCGCCACATGGGTTTTCTCCAAAATGGACCCATTTATCTTTTCTCGGGTTGATTTCGCCAGAAAATGATGGATTTTAGGAGATTTTTGGGATCCTCTGAACGTGATTTTTGCAGTTGCGGCCAGCAAAATTTCGCCAGTGTAATGCCCAATTTGGATTCCATTTTTGCTGATCTTTGTTTATTTAAGCAAACTAGAATTTGATGGCCAGAGGGCAGACGGGGAGCAGACTGAGGGGCTGCCAAAGTTTAAGAGATTTCTCTTTTGAAAGCTCAGAAAACACTGCTGCCAGGGGGTCAATAGTTTGGAAAGTGGAAGACAAGACCACTGTTTAATTTACTTGTGACTCGAGACAGTTTCCTATCTGCAGCTGCAATATTTTGAACTGGTGACGCTTAATCTATGTTTATAGTTTTTAATACTTAGCATATGGTTTGGTATCTCATGGTTTTTGGTATCTGTCTTTCTATATTATTAATGTTTGTTATAATCTCTTTTAAGAATTTTGCAAATATACTTTATCTGATTATCGACTTATGCTGATTCTCAACCTGTTAATGAATGTCATGGTATAAATTTGATGATTGGCATCAGAATGTATATGATGTTTGTGTCTATTGCATGACCTTGTTAGTTTCTGAATTTCTTTTGAATCCTTTCAAGATTTTTAATGCAGTAGTCCCATTAGCAGATTCGATCTCAATTTAAATATTTGAATCACTCTCGATCGGGATAATTAAGTTAGGTTAATGGTAGTTTTTCTTTATGCAATGTAACAGGAAACCTATTGGATCAGATTGTCACATTTATGTTTTGATATGTCATCGTCATTTCAATCCTGTTATAAATGTATATTTGTTAATAGTGTAATTTATGTAAATTGATTGAATTTGTTAATATTTCATTAATTATTTGTTATTACATTCATAGATTAATTATTTTATTATGTTGATTATAGTAGTTAGTTTTGTAAATATATCAAACTAATTCAGTAATTACCTTTAATAGTTTGTTGTGTATATTTATAGGTATATTATAGATCTATTTAACTAACAAGCAGTAGTTTCTAGTTTTACCTTTTAGACTTAGTTTAGTTAGATTTTCAGGCTAACAGAGCCTTTAAACTTGTCGGAAACAACCATCCCAAACAACTTGGAACCTGCTCTAAGGATCCCGGTCTGGGTTGTCTTCCCCATTACGTGCATAGTCACATATGCCCGTCAACAGCTCTCTAATTCCAGTATCATATGTTTTCAAATCTTCATATGACCAAGCAAAAACATTAACATACTCTTTTAACAACTTAATGTACATGTTCCTCTGTTCTGCTATGAGTGCTTTTGAAATCTTCACCATTCTAGGATGTTCAGGAGTGTCAATATTACAGTCCACCACATTTTCTTCTGAAGACTGTACAACAGGTTTTAAAGGTGTGTCATCTTTTTAAAATATTCTCTCTAATGGCACCAAACCTTTAGGAATGAAATTACTTTTAAGTTCAATAATATTCTGACCAGCAATCTCATTTTCTGCAATATCTTCAAAATCTCAACCTCGTCATCTTCTTCCTGGTCAATTAGGGAATTGGAAAACTCACATGTCAGCTCTACAAACCTTTTTATTTCAATGTCATCTTCAAAAACTTTCCACTACTTTACATTATCAAGCATAGAAGGTCTGTACCTAACCTCAATAGGATACTTTAGCTATGTTGTTTTAGGAATCCTAAAATATGTGGCTGCTAGGGCCAAAGAATCAACAGTTTGGTTATGATCCCTAGGAATATAAGTAATGTTAAAAGCCACAAAATAATTATCTATCATATCCCATACTTCATTACGGTACACTTTCAGCAAATCTTATTTCACTTGATAGTATTTCCTCACCTGCTGAACAACCAACTCGGAGTCGCCATATACAAAAATCTGCTCAATGCTTGTAGCTTTCAAACCTAACAATAAAGCTTCATATTCTGCAGTATTATTGGTGGTAATAAATTCCAATTTATACATTAACTTTACTGTTTCACCACCAGGAGATATTAAAAGAACCCCTGCTCCAGCACCTTCCTTACAAGATGATCCATCAAAGTATAATTGTGAAAGTTCATCTTCTTGTTCCCTAGTGCATTTAACTAGATTTTCTTTTTCAACCTATAACAAACTAGCAGTATTATCATCATCACTAAAATGCAACATACAAGTTCCCAAATCCTTGTCAACAACATACAAGGGATGATTTGTAGGGTTCTTGTCATCTGTCACAATATAAGCAAATTGTAACTCTCTGTATAACCTTCTGTTTTCTCCTCCAAATACAGGAATGGTGGCATATGTTAAATCCATTTGTAGAGTCCCACCAACCTTCTTTTCCCAAGATCTAGAGAGGAGCAGTCCAAATTTAGGTGTAATGTCTGCTACTACCACATCCATAATCACACTCTTCATTGGTAGCTGAGCCAAATTGACAACCATATCTTTAATCTCTCCTAAACATTTTACAGCTCGTGAATCAAAAGCATACAAATCATGATAGGGTTTTGTTATACTCAAACCTAGAGCCTCCATGACAGCCTTTGGCATTAGGTTGTGTGATGCTCATGAATCCAAAAGACAGTTATGTATCATTTGTTCATGAATAGTTAGCGTGATGTAAAAAGGAGATGGTGCGCCTGCTTCATTTTCAGTTTTTTCTGCCAGAGCTGATCCAATAAAGATTTTAGGGATTTATTCTTGTAGATTCACTGTATCAGAGAGAGGCAGACTATTTGTTGAACCAATCATTTTCAGAACTAGATTTTTGTAAGAAGGATTCTTCATTAACTCAGTAAAAGGCATAGGAATCTTGATTTTGCCTAATTCATTTTCCAGGTTAAAATTCTGCACTTTTGTTTACCTCTTCAACTTCCACATTCTTCTTTTGTTTATCCTGAATTTGTTTTTCTCTCAAACGGGATCAGACTGTTGTTTAGGAGGTACACTTACCTTTTTCTTTAGATTTTGAACTACTTGATTTGGACCTCACCTCAAATTTAAATTTTTCTTTGGCTCAGTCTGGTATGTATAAGCAGTTACAGCAGTCACTTCAAGATTTAAATCATTTTATGTTTCAAACATATCAGCATCATAATATTCTGATTTTAAAAAGTCTTCTTCAGTGACAAAACCCTCAGTTAACTGCTCTCCAAAATAATTCATATCCTGGTCTGTATCCTCAAAGAACACTTCCTCTTCAATTTCTTCTTCATCAACTACATTATTCCGAAGTGGGGGTGGTACTTTTTGATCCTCAGTTTCCCTCCTTTCTTGTTGAATATCATTATTCCTTCTCTCTCGAGGAATGAAACGAGGCACAAACTGTCTTCTGAATTGGTTTGGATTATTAGGGTTTCTATCACCCTCTTGAACAGGTTTGTTTGAATTCTTTTCTAATTCCAACTTGTTTAATTTTGTTGTCAAGATCTTAACAAACTTGGCCCTTTCATCAATTTCTCCTTCTGCAAAGTGGGATGTTGGAACCCCTAGAGTTGTCTCTTTCTTTCCCTTCATGTCTGTTGCAGCTACAATGTTCTCCCAAATTTCTTAAAATTTTTGGACCCTCCTTTAATTTTGGTATTGCTTAGATTTATTGAAATTGCTCGACTCTGCTGCGAGTTTGATCTTTTGAGGATGATTGCTGAATGAATATCTTTGTCTGCTGACGCTACTATGTTTAACCTGGTTTTGACATACGAGTGATTTCCTTTGGTCGTTGTTGGAAGGTTTTTGAATTATGAGTCGGGGCTGTAGTCACCTATGCAGCCACCCTTGCGGAAGAATTATAATGAATGACCCGATGTAAAGTCTGTTATTCATCGATGCGTGTTTATCTCGGTCATTTTATTTTACTGTCAGCATTTTTCTTTCCATTGTCGAAGGTCTTTTGTAGAGTGTATCGGAGCTGCAGTTCTCTACAGAGCCGCCGTTGTGAAAGCTAAATGACGAATGTTCTGATGTATATCCCCTACCTTGGTCGATCCTACGAGTTTATAAATTTTCCTCGTTAATCGCAGCAGTTCATAACTGTGGGCGAAAGCCGTGTCTTTTTTATTCCCGCCATTGCGGTTCCTTAACAAACTAATCATCCAATTCTATAATAGTTCCGACCTCTGATGTATCGAATCGCGTTGTAATGCTTTGTTTCGTCGATGATTGTTTTGCTCTGGAGCACCTAGACCATGTGTTACCCGGCGTTGCGGCGTTTTAGCAAACTAATTGACAGACGTTATGTGTTTCGATTCACCCATGAAGTTTTTATCTGTCAATTACCAAGCCGGTCCCTTTTTACAAAGTGCCTATAAATCTTAATCTTGATTTGAAATATAACGTTTTTATGAATCATAAGCACTCATAAAAGATAAAATTGTAAGATTAAAACGTTTGGGGAAGCCCAAAGGTCACAGGGTGGGGGAAACCCAAAGGTTTTGCCATTTTGGTATAAAGCTAGGAAAGTTCAAGAGAGCCGGGGGGGCTTTTTCTCGGTGAGACTTGTGATAACATGTTGTAAGAGGAACTATTTCGTTTTGCAATAATATAATTACAATTTCGCCTGTTGGAGAAAGCTTTGGTGGAAGGATTCAAATGCTATGCAAATGGATGATGTTGAAGGGGAACTATTTTGTTTTCAGCTTTTATTCATTAACTGTGAGATCGTTCTAACTTGTTGAACCTATGTTCTTTTATGAATGTTCTCTGGTTTATTTTATGATAATTTCCACTATGAGTAATGAATGTTTTCACATACAATGAGCTATCTTGTTGTTCATCCATCTATTCATGTTTATGTATTTTGAATCAAAGAACAGCTACCTGTGATTTTTCTTAATGAAAGAATAGCAATACATTACTCATTAAATGATAATCTCACTCCCTAGGGACATCTTAGTTATTTTTGTTTCTTGTTGTGTTTGGTTTAGATGTGAGAGAGTCTAAGACGAGAGGTAAGAACCTGTGCATCACATTGTGATCGCTCCTCATATTCTTTATCAATATGCATCTTAGATAGACACTTGCATATCATACTTAAAGTTAAAAAACACAAAAATATACACGGTGGACCGGGCCGCAACCAATAAAACCTTTTTTTTTTGTTACTTGACTTACGATAGCCGGACCGTAAACCAGATGGATTCCCCACACCAAACAGTCACGGGCTAGTTGGGAACGTTGACTGGAGTGAATCCCTTGCTGTTGTTGCCTACAATTTTCCAGGCCTCAACAGTTTTTGGCGCTAGAAGGAGGGCCACCAATGCATGGCTGGCCGAGGAAATCCATTTCGTCCAAATTACTCCACCAGTGATAGTTTTAAAAGCAGTTCATTTCCTAATCCGATTCCTGAAGAAAATAGAGAACATTTGTATTCTATGGAAATGAAGTTGTTAATGATCTGAGAAGACACACTAGGGCTTATGTGAAGAAGATTGGAGGATTACTAATTATCCCTGAATTACCTAGAAGAGAATACAAGAATAAAGACTGTCCTGTTTTGGAAGACTCTATGTTAGTTGGAGATTGGGAAGAACTTGTAGAAACAACTTTACAGGAAGTTGTTCAACCTTTGAATCAAGTAGGCCCTGATACACCTAATGGTTCACCTGTCCATACTCCTGTTCATTCTCCACCTCACTCTCTACCCAGACTCATGGTAGGTGTAAATGCAAATCATCCACCTAACCCACCAAATCCACCACCTGCTTGGAAAGCCAGATCCCCTCTAAACCTAACACCTCCTTTGCATGACTTACCTCAGGCTTTTGAGAAGATGCTGCCCAAGTTTGACCCAAGTGAGAAATTTTTAGTAGATGACCATTTGCAAAGTTTCTACTTGGCCATAGAAGGACTAAAGGCTGGAGAACACGAATATGTAGTTTGCAGAATTTTTCCACACACCCTTAAAGGAGCAGCAACCTCATGGTATTTCAGTCTGCCTGCAAACTCAATCCCAGTCTGGGATACTTTTGAAAGGATATTCATAAGCAAATATGCAGCCCAGAAGACTCATGCAGCCCTCATGAAAGGTTTGTGCGCTTTAAAGAAAGAAAGAAAAGAGAAGGTGCATAGCTTTACTCAAAGGTTTGTAGCTTATCTTAAGAATTTTTCTGAAACTGATAAGCCCTTGGATAAAGTTCTGATTGAATATTATACTTCAGCCCTAGGGCCCGATTTGGCCATGTTTTCCAAGATGAAAACCAAACCTACGCTAGCAGAGACTTATGAAGAGGCGGAGATAGTAGAAGCTGAAAAGGAAAGCATAGAAGATTATCCTGAGCAGTCAGGAGAGAAAACTGTTGGGAAGAAAGCTTTGTTATTTACTAAGCCTAAAGAGGAACAATCACATGATTTCGAAGGAATGGAAAATATGATGCAGAAGCTTTCCAACAGAATAATAGAATTGGAAAAGGAAAAGGAAGCTCTGAAGTCTTATAAGCCTTATTACAAGAGGAGAGAAGACAACAATCAGTCTAAACCTCCTCCACACATTCCTGCATCAATGAACTTAATAGAGGTAGGTATGGATAACTTTTGCACCTTCCACTAGTAGCCTCATTCTGAAAAAAAATGGTCCTCAGTGGATAAATTCAATGACATTAGTGATGAATCAGCTACTAGATTCCAAATTAACAGAAGCAAATGATGAGGAAGAAAATGATAATCAAGCAACAGAAAAGCAAGAGGATAATGCCATGGTTTTATGGGACTGTGTCTCGATGTTTGATACTGAAAAGGAAAGTGATTTGAGATATGAGGACATATCAGAAGCAAATGTGACAACGAGAAGCCAAGGGCTGATTAAAGAGGACAGGTTAATAATCCCGAAAATTAAGAGACTCCATAAGAATGTAAAGAAGTTTCAAAAAAACACCACAGCTAATAAAATTCTTGAGTTTACCCTTACCAGTTAGAATCCAAAGATCAACATGCCTACTAAGCCCATTGAAGATAAGATCAATAATGTAAAAACTAATCTCATAGAACATAAGATGGAGTATGACATTGTGGAGGATATCAAAAAGGTAAAGGCAAATATTTCACTATTTGAGATGTGTAATGTGCCGTAGTAGAAAGAAAAGTTATCGAAAGCACTTGAAATGCTAGAGGAAAAGCTCCCTGTCACATCCCCGACCCTCCGACCGGTGAAGAGGATGCGACCAACACCAATCACTCAACCGGGAAAATAGCCCCATGAACATAAACAAGAAAAATGCTGATATTAAAAGCTTAAACAACATGCATAACAGAGTGCATAAAACATCATACAAGATTCATAATTCCTCAATCATTCAGCGGAAGCAAACATATTCATAAACCAGCATTCAGCATGTTCATCATAACTCATTAAACATCAATATAATTGTAGAGATGGAATAGCAATGGTACTTATCTTTTGATGAAGAATCTCGCAACTAGCTACGTCGCTGCAACGTTCCACCCAACCATAGGCCAGCTTGCTCATCAATCTCTCAGCAATGCTGCCACCCCCGAGCTGGGCATGATTCCTCCAAGGATAAGGGTCAATGCAGGCTTACACATAGCCAGGGGACACACTCAGCAAACCAACACAGCTGGGTTTATCAGGCCATCAACAGACCGGCCAAGCCAGCACAGTCCAAAGACCAACCACTGCTTACATGCAGCAAAACCATCCCTTCACAGCCCTGTGAAGAAGCAAAGGTAACCGGGGATAATCCCAAACAAAAGATGAGCACAGCTCAAGCCCATAAGGCAACAGAGAGTTGTTCTTGGCCCTGACGTGGCCAAAACAACTCAGACAGTCTCAAATGAAAGAGAAGTCAAACTCCAACAATCCGCAGCAGCCCAACTTCATAATGAATGAGGGAAACATCACACAGTCCACAAAACAGAGAAGAAGCCAACTCCCAGCGTGAACAGAGGAAAACTCAACCAATGGATTGGAAATCCACGGTGGCTCAAAACAAAATTGAACACCACAGCCAGGAAAACACAGGGAAGACAAGAGTCCCAAAACGAATTCAGTGAGCATGGCTCACAACATGGAAAACGCACACTCAGTCCACAATTGAAGAAGAACTTGGACTCACCGCCACATCCGAAATCATGGGAAGAACAACAACAACCCAAAACATGGGTGAAATCAACAGCAAGTCACATACATATCAGAAATTCATGCCCGCGAGGCTGCTCTCCCAGCTCGCTGCATGCGCAAAACCAGAGAGGGAACCCTCGACCAGCGCATGAGGAAGACAGAACCGACCTCTGTGTGAGGAAGATGAACAGACCACTTCCTCAGTGCATGGATGAACAGGCAATCCCAGAGAAAGACGAACAGACCACAGAGAACCTGCGTAATGGAGAGTGCGTGAGGGAGAACAGACAGTCGTGTGGCACCAACCGACCATGAGAGAATGGGGAAATCGTGGAAGAAAGGAGTGGATGTAGTCATGGGTGGAGTGGGCACGTGGGCAAGGGACTAACAGTCCTACCACCCCACTCCCAAAAGCAATAACTACCTCAACCACCAGCCATAACTACCCCCAACAACAAAACCAAGTCATTGAAGAGGTTGGTGAAACAAGAAAGGTGGAAAAACAAACAAGGTGGCAACACATGGGTTTTTCCCCCATAAACCAAGGTTTGACATCCCCCACCCCTTATCCTTTGGAACCATGCCCTTTTCATTCAACGTTGCACTACCGTAGCTGGTTGTGGTTTTATTTTTAATTAATGTGCGTATTTCATGATGCCGAATTATAATGTGCCAAATGGCACGACAAACCATCGGCAACTATCCCCATTGCCGAAACACACACACAACCAAATCGATGGTGGGGCTTTTGCCTTGAGCTCCTCACCATGATTAATTACAATATATACATCATGCAAACGAGGTCAAAACCAGGGACGTTACACTCCCCACCAACAATCAACCCCAAGAAGAAGAAATTGGTGAAGCAAGTGTGGGAGGTAAGCCTAAATGCAAAACTCCACCTTTCCTCCTTACTTTTGAAATTTTCAACCATAACGTGCACAATTGTCTGGTAGACTCAGGGGCATCAGTAAATGTTATGCCACTGTCAGTTTGCAAAAAGATAAATGGACAGCCTAAACCATCTACGTAGCAGGTTATTCAATTAGACAGAACAAATGTGAGGGTAATTGGGGAAATGGAGGATGTTTTAATTTGATTATCTTCAAATGAAAAGGTATGTCAATTCATTGATGTTGTAGTAGCAGACATACATGAGGTGTATGGACTTGTTTTGAGTAGGGATTGGTCAGCAAAGCTGAATGGATATTTTGCATCAGACTAGTCACATATATGGCTACCTTGTAAAGGAATTCCAAATCAAATTAAAGTTATAAGAGAGCCCCACATGAAACATAATGTCACTTAGTTAGAAGGTAAGAATGAACCAGTGAATTTTGTTTTGGGGAACTACTTCGTTGAGCTAGATCTAGGAAATTACCAAGCGAAAGAAGCCAGCAGTACATCAGACACCCAGCCTGATCTCCTTCGATTTTTGCAGGATGATGAAATTGATTGTAAAATAGTAGATTTAGCTTTAGATGTAGATGTTGATTCATGTACAGTAGTAGTAGATGATTTTTGGAGACTCTTCTTTGATGGATCTAAAACTTTGGAAGGATCAGGAGCTGGTTGTGTCCTGATTGATCCTAAGAAAAATAAACATTTCCTTTCATGTAGGTTAGAGTTTGAATGTACCAATAACACAACCGAATATGAAGCATTAGTTCGGACAAAGAAAAGCGATTGAATTAAAAGTAGAAAATATGAAAGTGTATGGGGATTCTGAAATATTTGTAAAACAGATTCGAAATCAGATACATTGCATTTCACCTCATTTAAAAGCTTATCAAAATGAATTGTGGGATTTGCTTAAAGGTTTTTACGCATTTAATATTGTATCGATTCCTAAACTAAAGAATGCATTAGCTGACTTGTTATCCACCTTAGTTGCGAGGCTTGTACCCTCTAATAATAGGTGTTCTATTGAATTACTTTTCAGGCCTTCTATTCCAGACATGATTACAAATTTATGACTTTTTAATGACGATCAGCAGATTTTGGAATGTTTGAAAAATGATGAAACCTTCAAAGGGGCAATCATTGATGATGAAGAACATCAAGCTAAGCTAAAATTTGACAATTTTATTCCTAAAGGAGTCAGGACTTTAGAGCGAACGTTTGATCTAAACTACAAATTCAAAAGGCTAGTAAATGTTAAGACTCATAGCTCATCTTTACAATTCGAGCTGATTAATTTAGGAACTGGAATTGAGCCTAAATATGTGAATTTGGGAAAGTGTTGCTCCCCAGGTGAAAGAAATAAGCTCATCAATTTGTTCAAGCAATACAAATATGTGTTTGCCTAGACATATGAAGATTTGTAAACATATGACACCAAGATTATTCAGCATGCCATCGCTATTAGGATTGGGGTCAAGCCTTATCAGCAGCCTTTGAGGAAAATGCATCCAAAACTGGAGCCTCTAATCCAGAATGAAGTAAAGAAATTATTGGATGCTAAAATTATTTTCAAAGTCAGACACTTGTAATGGGTTTCAAATCTAGTACCAGTAAGGAAGAAACCTGGAGAAATTAGACTATGTGTGGATTTTAGAAACTTAAATCGCGCTTCAGATAAAGACAATTATCCAGTTCCACCCATGGAAAAGATATTGAAAATGGTTTCAGGTTCTGAGTTATTTTCTTTATTAGATGCATTCTCTGGTTACAATTAGGTGTTAGTAGCTGAAGAATACAGACTCAAGACTACATTCAGAACAATATGGGGGACTTTTGCTTACAGAAGGATGCCTTTTGGACTCATGAACGCTGGAGCTACTTTCCAGAGGGCTATGGATATAGCTTTCCACGGTCTGATTAGCCACAGTATTGTGGTCTATCTCAATGACATCACAATATTTTAAAAGAAAAGAGAAGAACACGCATTTCATATCAAGCAGATTTTCGAGCATTGCCGAAAATATTGTATCTCACTAAACCCCAAGAAGTGTGTGTTTGCTTTTACAGAAGGAAATCTATTGGGTCACGTGGTATCTAATAAGGGGATCTCCATAGACCCAAAAAGGATCAAATCTATCGAACAGATCCCCTTACCCCATAACAAAAAAGGTATGCAATCATTCACGGGGACAATAAATTTTGTGCGAAGGTTTGTACCAGATTTCGCTCAAATTGTTAAACCTCTGCAGCAAATGGTGAAACAAAGGGTACAATTCAAGTGGACTAATGTAAAGAAGAATGCATTCAACAAAATAAAGACATCTATTGCTCATGTACCCTCTCTCAAAAGTCCAGATTTTGAGAAGGATTTTATTTTGTACACTTTCACATCTGACGATTCGCTAGCAGCGGTGCTTACTCAGAAGGAAGATGGGGGAGATGAATTCCCCATATCATTTATGAGCACTCGTCTGCAGGGGTCTAAATTGAATTACCCAGCTATAGATAAACAAGCTTATGCAGTCTTCAAAGCGGTAAAACAATTCAGGCCGTACATACTTAAGAATCGGACGAAGGTAATTGTTCCACACCCAGCTATGAGGTCTCTTTTCATACAAAAGGAATTAGGAGAAAGAAGAGGCAACTGGGTAACAGCTTTACAAGAGTATGACCTCAAATTCAAGCCAGCCTCCATAGTTAAAGGGAAAGGACTGTGCAAACTAATGGTCGAAGATAATAAGAATGAAATAAGCAATTGGGAAAATGAAACAGAGTTACAGATGATGGATGTATGTCCTCTTTTCACAGCTCCAGATTCCTGGTACCGAGACCTTGTTCATTACCCTCAGGAAGGATTGTTGCCAGAACATTGGAATTCCAAGCAGCGAAGAGTGTTGCGCCTTAAATCAGCTGCGTATCATATCGTTGATGGAATTTTATTCAGGAAGAATTAGGATGGAGTCCTTCTCAGATGATTAGAGAAAGAAGATGCAAAACGGGTCATAACAGAGTTACATGATGGGCCTGCTGGAGGCCATTTTTTCGGAGATACGACATCCCACAAGATTCTCAAAGCTAGATACTATTGGCCCACGCTGTTCAAGGATGCTCATGCCCATGTTAGAAAGTGTGATATCTGCCAGAGGTGTGGGGGAAGACAAGCCAAAGCAGTAGGACCATTGAAGCCTGTAATGATAATGGAACCATTTGAGCAGTGGGGAATTGATATCATTAGAGAAATAAAACCAAATTCTTCCTTGCAGCACAAATATATTTTGATGGAAACTGACTACTTCACTAGATGGGTCGAGGCCATTCTGTTACGTAAAGTCAATGAATATGCGGTCATGGATTTCTTGCAGGATCATATTATAACCAGGTTTGGGGTTCCAATTTCCATGGTTTTCGATAATGCTACTTATTTTTCTTCCATTATATTAACTGCATTTGCTCATGAAAAGGGAATTAAGTTGCATTATTATGCCAACTACTACTCGCAAAGAAATGGTTTGGCAGAATCTACAAACAAGAATTTTATTAGGATCTTAAGAAAGACTGTCATAGAAAACTAGAGAAGTTGGCATTTAGCACTACCGAATGCTCTGTGGGTTGGTAGGGTCACACCCAAGAATTCTTTAGGTGTGTCACCGTATACCCTTGTTTGTGGAAAGGAGGCTATACTTCCTCCTAACATTATGCTACCATCTTCCATAATAGCTCAAGAGTCTAGAGGCACTGATAACGAAATCCTGCAACTTAGAATTTATAATCTTTTGAAGGTGAAAGAGTCTAGATCCAGGGCCAAAGAACGTTTTAAGCAACAACAGGAAGTAGTGAAAAGGTGGTTTGATAAACACAAAGCTGGAACAAAGGAATTTGAAGTGGGAGACTTGGTTCTTAAGTGGGATCATCCGCATGATGAAAAGGGGAAGCATACGAAGTTTCAACAGTTATGGGTGGGCCCTTTTCAGATTGCAGCAAAACTTGGCCCTTCGACCTACAAATTGCAGGATTTACATGGGTGGGAAGAGAACTTACCAGTTAATGGTTTAATTCTCAAACCTTATTTTTCTTGATTTTTGTTTGTTTGTTGTTTGTACATAAATAAATTGATTTGTTGTTTTACTTTGATTTATTTCATTTCTATTTTCTTTCTGTTTAGTTTTTTTGTTTGGTTTAAATAAAAAGAAGCAAACTTTTGGTTGCATGGAGGACATCAAAGTTTTGGATAAAATAAATCCTTGATTATAAGACTGTGTATTGTTGTTTATCTGATGGAATTTCTTCTAGTTTAGCAGTTTTCTTAAATGGCTATGAACACATTGAAGTCATTCTTAATCCATAAAAATTAACTCGGGATCAAAAGTATGGAAAAACTATTTCGAGGCTCCATCCATTTCACATCTAAAATGTCCTAGGGGGTGACAGCAAAAGACCTACGGAAAGGAAGCAAGGTAAACATTATATTATATATAAATGATCCCATGCCAAGAATTGAAATTCTAAAGGCTAATAAGAGTCAAAACTCCTAAAAGCAGCAACATCTATTAAAGCAAAGTACCGAATCATATAAGCACAAAATTGCCAAAAGTTCTTCTCCGTCCGTGAGCTGAAAATTAAATACATCTCTCACACAAAATGACACTATGAATAGAGGAGCCCGAATAAAAATTCAGAAAGAAAGGCATGAGGAGGACTCAAAAGGACAAAAATTTCACGAGCATACAAAAGTGCAGAATGGCATAGGAATGAGGAACAAATGAATATCTCTATTTACCATATGTGACATTCCTGTGGTGTCCAAGCTGGAAGCTACCCAAAGACAGAAGTAAAATGAAACATATCTACTTGGCCTCAAAAGAATTATCTTTAATTTGAAGTCTTAGTTTCCATTTCCTAAATAGGACTATCATCAATGATTAAAAGTACATATATTTTCCATTGTGGGAATTCAAACATCTAGAAGAATTCAACATGTTGGTTTGCTAAACAGTCTGTTACTTAAGGAAGAAACTATCCAGAGATCTAGGTTCACCACGTAGTCGCCATTTGTTGCAGCTACAACGTTCTCCCAAATTTCTTAAAATTTTTGGACCCTCCTTTAATTTTGGTATTGCTTAGATTTATTGAAATTGCTTGACTCTGCTGTGAGTTTGATCTTTTGAGGATGATTGCTGAATGAGTATCTTTGTCTGCTGACACTGCTATGTTTAACTTGGCTTTGACTTACATGTGATTTCCTATGGTCATTGTTGGAAGGTTTTGAATTATGAGTTGGGGCCGTAGTCACCTACGCAGCCACCCTTGTGGAAGATTTATAATGAATGGCCCAATGTAAAGTGTGTTGTTCACCGATGCGTTTTTATCTCGGTCATTTTATTTTACTATCAACATTTTTATTTCCGCTGTCGGAGGTCTTTTGTACAGTGTATTGGAGCCACAGTTCTCTACAGAGCCGCCGTTGCGGAAGCTAAACGACGAATGTTTCAATGTATAGCCCCTACCCTAGCCGATCCTGCAGGTTTATCGCTTTTCCTTGTTAATCAGAGCAGTTCATAACTGTGGGCGGAAGCCATGTCTTTTTTATTCCCGTCATTGCGGTTCCTTAACAGACTAACCGTTCGATTCTATAATAGTTCCGACCTTTGATGTATCGAATCCCGTTGTAATGCTTTTTTTCGCCGATGTTTGTTTTGCTCCGGAGCACCTATACCATGGGTTGCCTGCTGTTGCGGCGTTTTAGCAAACTAACTGACAGACATTATGTGTTCCGATTCGTCGATGAAGTTTTTATCTGTCAGAGTTTTAATTTTCCCGCTAGTGAAGTTTTTCTCGCCCTAGGCGACGGTATTCTGGGTTTTTTATCAGGTTTGAGGTTTCCACGTTGAAAGCGTAGTCCCGGGTTTTAATGCTGATACTCATTTTTATTGGTAGTATGATTTAAGTTCATTGAAAAGTGGTATGGATAAATGATGCATTTTTTGTGTTGATCGCAGACAGACATGGGATATTTTCTCAGATCCAGTTAATGATTACTGCTGCAAAGAAGTCATAGCTGGAGGACAACTCAGAAGTAAGTTGGATGAAGAAAGAAGTAGCTAAAGCATAAAGAAACAGAGATGTTGCTTGAGGAAAATAAGATAGCGGAAATCTGAGATCAACAGGATCTCAAAAGGACCAACGGATTACTGAACGTAGTCATTAAGAATAGTGTCTCAAGCTTGGGAAGTTCATCAGTTGCTAAGCCGGTCCCTTTTTACAAAATGCCTGTAAATCTTAATCTTGATTTGAAATATAACGTTTGTATGAATCATAAGCACTCATAAAAGACAAAATTGTAAGATTAAAATGTTTGGGGGAGCCCAAAGGTCACGGGGTGGGGGCAACCCAAAGGTTTTTCTATTTTGGTATAAAGATAGGAAAGTTCAAGAGAGTCGGGGGGGATTTTTCCTGGTGAGACTTGTGATAACATGTTGTAAGAGGAACTATTTCGTTTTGAAATAATATAATTAAAATTTTTCCTATTGGAGAAATCTTTGGTGGAAGGATTCAAATGCTGTGCAAATGGATGATGTTGAATGGGAACTATTTCATTTTCAGCTTTTATTCATTAACTGTGAGATCGTTCTAACTTGTTGAACCTATGTTCTTTTATGAATGTTCTCTGGTTTATTTTATGATAATATCCACTATGAGTAATGAATGTTTTCACAAACAATGAGCTATCTTGTTGTTCATCCACCTATTCATGTTTATTTATTTTGAATCAAAGAACAACCACCTGTGATTTTTCTTAATGCATGAACAATAATACATTACTCATTAAATGATAATCTCACTCCCTAGGGACAACTTAGTTAGTTTTATTTCTTGTTGTGTTTGGTTCAGATGCGAGAGAGTCTAAGACAAGAGGTAAGAACCTGTGCATCACATTGTGACTGATCCTCGTATTCTTTATCAATATTCATCTTAGATAGGCACTTGCATATCATACTTAAAGTTAAAAAACACAAAAATATACACGGTGGACCGGGCTGCAACCGGTAAAACCTTTTATTTTTTGTTACTTAACTTACGGTAGCCGGACCGTAAACCGAACAGATTCCCCACACCAAACTGTCACGGGCTAGTTGGGAATGTTGACTGGGGAGAATCCCTTGCTGTTGTTACCTGTGATTTTCCAAGCCTCAACACTGTCCTATATCTGATGAGCTGTATTTCCCTTCAATCTATTAGAAGCTAATATATTGGAATCCACTTCTAATGCTGCATCCTGCATGTTCAATAAAGTAAAAGGTATTCTTTCTCTTAAAAGTAGGGAAAATTCATGATCAAAAGCATTGGCATATGTGAGTTTTGAAGATGTTTCTGAAGGTTTTATCTCTGCAGGAATTCTTCCATACATTTTATTGAATCTCTTCAAAAAATCAGCTATGGTTTCATCCTTCTTTCTCCTAAGGGCTCCAAAATCAGTGATGTAATATGTGTGATCCTTGGTATCACCCCATTTTCTCATGAACATGTCCTGAAGCTCTTCTCTAATAGTGATAGAATTTGCAGGCAACTCCCTGAACCATTTTCGGACCTCTCCATCAAGACTCTGTACAAACATCCTCATCCATACATCCTTGGCCTCAATATTCTGATTATTGGCGTAGCTGAGAAAAGAATCCCAATGCTCCTCAGCTGTAGTTTCACCTTGTCCATTAAACCTAGGCAGGTATTTTTGGTAATCACCCCCAGTAAGTGCATTCAAAGGCTGAGGCAAAACTAAAGGTGCATACCTAGCTACCACCATTCGGTCCATCATGTATAATGGCTGATTTTGGGCTACCATCTTTAAGTTAACTGATTTAGATGATGGAAAGACTTGACTAGAACTTGGCTGAAATGGATTTTTACCAACTTTGAGGTGAAATAAATGGATTTTACCAGGAGATATAGTCTTTGCTTTCTTGAAAGATTGAGGATCAGTGAAAACCTAAAAATTACTAACATAAATTGTAGGCTTCAACCAAGATGACTCTGGTTCTTCTCCCTTCAGAACAGAAAAAGGTGATGACATATCTAACTGATCACGGTTACATAGGGTTGGTGATGACTGAGACCTTCTGATTTTCCTAGCTATTTTCAATATCTATTATGGGTCTGAAACACCCAACTATAAAGGAAAACTAGGTCTATTTCTTGTTCCAACTCCCTTAGTAGCCACTGTGAAATATTGGTGAAATGTAGTCTTTAATATTTGTTGGTTTAAGTTCACCTCTCAAAACTAGTGAAAAGATAAGTATCCCACGGAAAATAGGTTTTCAACTTTGTCCCTGGCAACGGCGCCAAAGATGTTAGTGCCAGAAATTGTTCTCAGACTACGAAAGAACAAGCCAGCACAATCTCAATAAACACAATAAAGTAAAATAGGGTTTTTATAGGGTTTTGGTTGAACAGTTTGAAGACAAGTGGGAAAACATTCATAAGACTAAAGCAAACACTAAATCATGAGCATTCGAATGACTGAGATGTATAACATACAAACCATAATCCAACAGAATAAACACAATACTGAGTTCCACCCACAGTTAGAAATCATTTCAAGCATAAAAACATTAAACACGAAATGAATATACCAACTGAGTAAATAACACAAATTAGAAATGAAACTAATCAATAATCAAAATGGCATATAGTGCATATATTTCATAATTTAGTCATAAAAAACACACAAGAGTCTTTACACTTAGCTCATAAACAAAGCCTGATAGCCTCCCCTTGTCAGCAAAAATCAAACCCTTTGTCCTCTTTCAGACTTACATTTATCCTGTTCTTTCACAAACAGTTGCATAACTGAACCCTAACTACTTTTAGGTGATCTATCAAATTGTTCAATATAAACTAACATTATACAAAAATAAAATAAAATAACTTTTCAAACTAACTAATAACTGCTCTCCTAGTCTTTTGCTGCTTCAGCTAATAGAGCAATTCCCTCCAAAGCCTGATCTTTCCTTATAGCTTTCAAGTGGTCTGCTTACAAGTCTACAACTTTCTTTGTTAACTCTTCATTCTGCTGAGTCCGCTCCTGGATAGTCTACTTTAATTTTGTAAACTAATTCTCTGTCTGTCTTTTTCTTTTAAGAGACTCTTTAGATACTGCAATCATTTCCTAGTAGTGAGTGTTTACTTCCTCCAAGTCTTCTCTAAGTCTCTTATTTGCAGCTATTAATCCATCATTGGTTTCATGCATATATTCAATTTGTTGCTTGTATTGCTTAATGCCCCTTTGTAGATTTTCCTTTTCGAAATCAGTACATCTATCTCCTGATATTGTTTGCATCCCTTCAAGTATCCATGGTATTTTCAACTTCTTGTATATTTATTCATCCTCATTCATAAGCTCTGTGAAGGTTACAGGAACCTTTGGATGTTCTTCAGCTTCAATACTGCACTGAACTTCTTCTTCAATTAGCTCGCTTTTCTCCATACAAGAATTCTTTATATCATTCTGCTACTGTTACTGAATCATCTGTTTTCGAACCTCCATGAAAATGTCTGAAATCTTAGTATCAGTAAAGAGTGATTTTTCTTTTGATACTATTGGGTTTTTACCTTTTATAACTTCTTTGTTATCATCTTCACTATCTCCCAATTCCTCCTAAGATGATGAATCTTCTATTATTGTAACCTTTTTCTCAGCCAATTTGGGATTTAATAGTTTCTTCATGTTTAACTTAATATTGTTCTTCAGCCTTGTCTTAGGTCTCCAGACTGCTCCAACTTCTCCTGACATTTTTAAAACTTTTCCTTGATGAGTTATTGAATCAAATTCAACAACCTTCACTCTTTTATTTCGTGACACTGTCTCCTCTTCACCTTGAATTGATTCTGTAGGTAAAAAATCTTCCACTGGCTCAACTTCTTTCATCTCTGACTGTAAAACTTTGCTTTCCTCAACATTAACTCCCTGTCCAAACTCAATGTTTTCATTTTCCTGATTCGAAGCTTCTCCTGGTTTATCAGCTTCTTCATCTTTGACTATGACGTTCTTTCTAAGTTTCTTAATCAAAGTCTGACCCTTATCTACCTGTCTCTTCTGAGACTGATCCTCCTTCTCAATTTTGAAACCTCACCAAAATAAGAAGTGTTCCAATGTCTTCTCTCTTCTCTGCAATATAGTACTTATGATCAGTTTTATGAGCCCATGGTGAAAAACTGATTGTTTTGTATGATCTTGGTGTTGTTTCACCCTACATGACATATTCTGTAAGCTTTTCAAAAAGAAGAAAGGAAGATAAATTTTAGATTCATGACTAAGATGTTGAAGGAATCTAAAATGATACTTAAACACAAAGGAAAATCTCCCCTCACAGGTGACATAACTTTGTAAGATTTTGATAGGCTCAATCCACTCAGGATTGAAGTTTTGAATAGGAACCCCTTTTCCCTATTCTATTACTACACCTGGAAGCAGATATCTCTGAGCATCAAAGGTGAAGGGCACCTTTTTGAACCAGAATTCTCCCTCGTCCAGAATTCCTATGCTTCTGCTAGTAACTCCGTGGTTAATTTGAACTTCAAAGTGTCAAAAGACACTACATCCTTGTCTAAACATTGAGAAAACCTATAAGAAACCTCTAAATGATAACCTTCAATCTTTTCGAAGAACACTAACCATCCTGCTTCTGCAAACAATTGTGCACAATCTGGAAAGTTTTTGACCCAACTTAAGTTTGAGGGTTCTTCCCTATTGGTCTTTCCACTCTTTTTCATTTTAAGATATTGTCAAACAACTTCTATAAATACAACACACTCTGACTATATTTTAAGTTGGACAATACTTTTAACTTCATTACTGAGCATCCATCATTTAGTATCAATTAGGCTTAACAACTAATAATTTGCCCTCAATTCAGTCATTAATCTTCTGTTTAAAAAAACCCCAAATTAATAAACCTTGGAAATCAATTCACATCCTACCTGTTAAAACAACTAATCCAACTGCTGGAATCCTATTCTCCTATTTTTTTAGGTGTCGAACTACATGCCCCAATCTTCTCTGGCCGTTTTGACACTCCAAATGACCGCTCCCAAAAGCCCTAATTTTACTCTGTTTCAAAATTCCGATTTTCAAGTACTGATTTTTCGCCACGATCTCCACCTGCTCTATGTGCATCTCAGGAAAAAACGTGATTTGAAACGCCTTTGTCTCATTATGGTCTGCTATCATTATTGCCTCACTTATGCAAGAAACCGCCATGATTCACCTTCATGATGATACTGACACTTGTCATAGTGATTAATATTTGAATGTTGCCGCGGTATCGGCGTCTTCCATCACTAACAACTAATCTTTCTTAGCATCGGCGATCGGAGCCCCAAGACTGAACAAATCAACACTTCCCATTACTAACTTGTTGGCGATCGGAAGCAGTAATCTCTAATGCATCGGAACCTCAAGACACTATGTTGCCACAGCGTTAGCACTTTAGACCACTAGCTTCGTGATCAGCGATCAAAAACTTTAGCAACTATCTTTAAACCATTAGCTTCACAATCGGTGATCAGAAGCTTTATCAACTATTTCATCGGAGCTTTAAACCACTATGATGCCACAGTGTCAGCGACATAAACCACTAGCTTCACGATCAGCAATTGGAAGCTCTATCAACTATCTTGTCGGTGCTTTAAACAACTATGCTGCCGCAGTGTCAGTGCTTTAGACCACTAGCTTCGTGATCAGCGATCGGAAGCTCTAGCAACTACCTCGTCAGAGCTTTATACCAGATTGTTGTCGCAGTGTCGGCGACAAAGAGAACTAAATCTCCGCAACGTTGAATGATGATTTTTAACTTTGCACGACTTTCTTGTAGCGCCTATGTGCATTTTTTTTGGGCTTGCGCTACAAGAAAATTCAAGTTAATTATTTTCAAAAATTAAACTCATGATATAGGGTTAGACTTGATTTAGGAACCCTAAGCAAACTTTAATGTTATTTTTTAGACTTTTTACTCCATATAAGCCTTATGTAAGCCCTTTGATCATGAAATGAAACCAAAACTTGTAAAAATAAACTAAAAATAATCAAATAACATGAAAGCTAAAGGGAAAAAATTCAAACTATCCCAATCAACAAAATTTTCTAGGAATAACAAGTAAAACCAAGCTTCAAAACATAAATAAAAGTATTAAAATATGGAAAACAAAAACATGACCTAACAGTAAGGTTTGGCCATTGAAGTGGTAAGAATTTTGTGTGACAATTAAAAGTCAAATTAAAAATTCAAATTACAATCTTTAATTAAAAAATAAAAATTTTACCACTCTTACCTTTGAAGACAAGTCGATTAGGATGAATCATGTCCACTTTAATGTGTATATAAACACATCTAAAAAAAATCATTTATGTATGTAGAGAAGTGAATTCATGGAGACTGGTCTGAGTTATTTTTTCGCAGTAGCAAAGGACGAGTTCGCTTTTACAGAGAAAGTTTTGGGCATCTTCATAAAATTGGCATAACTTTCTCATACATAATTGGAATTACAAAATTCTTGCCTCATTGGAAATGTTATTACGAGAGATATGTGGTTACATGATATAGAGATTATTTTGGTTTTTCTATGATTTCTTCATATTGTGATCTTCGAAAAGGTATGGTTCTTGCTTTTGGGTTTCTCTTGTGATGGAATATGTCTCTCATGGAAATAGTTCATCTTTGATCTTAATATGTGAGCCTCTATATTGGTATATATATTTGTAGGATATGATGATGAAGTTGCAAACCTTTATGCTATGATATGATATGCTTTATGATGATAATGCATATGATAATGATGTACACTCTATGATGTTGATGCAGACCTATACAGTATGATGTACATGCATACCATAGTGTGATGATGCTCTCCTATGCACTATGAAGTATACTTGATGATGATGATGCATAAATGGTACACACTGATATGATGATGATGTATAATTGATAATGAGGATGCATACCCTATGACTGTGATGCATACCTATGATGATGATGCATGACGATGCATGCCTTATGCTCAGTGAAAGCATAGAATAATTACTTGTTGAGTAATTATGTATGTAGAGGTGTACTATGATGTGTACATGAGAAGATTGACCAGCTTGGCCAGAAATTGATGAGCAACAGTGATGAGCAACAAAAATGAGCAGCTTTGATGAGAGGTAAGGATAGGTAGCAGTTATGAGCAGCAATGATGAGCAGTAGTGATGAGAAGATTGACCAGCAAAGTGATGAGCAGAGATTGATGTGTAGAGAAGAGGTTGGCTCTAAAGCAGTGCCATATGATTTCTTGCAAGAAGAATCTTGCATTTGAGGATTGGAATCCTCAAACCCTTCTTATTTGAAGCTAAGAAAAATAGGCTAGGTCCTGTTATGAGAGTTGGTGCTCTTTTTATTAGTTGGTTCTTATTGTAATCGAGAAGATTGGTGTCTTCCATGTACAATAAATAAAGATCAAATTACAAATATTCTTGTGTCTCTTTGATGTGATGAATGTTCTTATGAATCTTGGTTGATTTAACTTTTGAATTTGATGGAATATTTGACTAAAATAAGGTAAAAAGATTATAAATTTCTCATGGACTGATTCACCCCCCCTCTCAGTGTGTCCATTGTGTCCAACAAAGCTAAGGCAATTATCTCTTTCATCATACAATTTGGAAGCGTTAATTACATGTTCTATTTCAAGATTCACTTTACTAGCCCATCTAGATCTCTCCAACAACCAGATCATAGGTTCCATCCCCAACTGTATTAGAAAGATCCAGAGCTTGCAATTTCCAGGTCTTTCAATAAATTGATCGGCACGGTCCGATATTCCCTCGACAATATGTCAAACATTATTCATCTTGATTTGAGGCACAACCAGTTGGATGGAATCATTCATGTCTCATTTTCTGGGCTCACTTCTCTGCAATACATTGGCCTCAGACACAATAAACTAATGGGTAGAATCCCATAGGGATTTTTCCTTCATTCAGAGCTCAACACTCTTGATGTTTCATTCAAAAAATTCTTGGGTACCATTTCAAAAACCTTGTTACAAGGTCTTCGTCCTCCCAAGGTTCTGCACTTGTCTAATAGTGGTATTACTATAAATATGATGGATGTCACTCCACCCTTTATATTGGTACAGCTATCACTAAGCTCCTGTAAAATGCAGAGGCCAATTCCATAGTGGCTTTCCACTCAATACGATATCATGTATCTGAACCTCTCCAACAACAGGATGAATGGGAATTTACGTAATTGGTTGTGGAGGCTTCCCAACCTAGCTCAAGTGAAACTTTCTAGAAATAGTTTAGAAGGCATTCTTCCATCTGATATACATCTAAAATACCAGACAAAGCTCATGGTTGCATACTTGCATACTTGCATAGCAACCAGTTAGAAGGTCCTTTGCCTCTCAGTTTTGGATCAATGGAAGTTTTGTATCTCTCCAACAATCACTTCTATGGAACCCTTTCTTCTCAGGTATTTGAAGATCAGTGGGACATAAAATTATTATCTTTATCAAACAATAATCTCATTGGATAACTACCAAAATCCCTTTTAGAAAGAAGATATCTAGAGATTTTAGATATGTCAAACAATAAAATACTCAGGAGACCTTCTTCAGTGCTTTGGTAACTGCTCTTCTCTAGTTGTCTTAAATATGGAAAAAAATCTGTTATTAGGTGAATTTCCACTCGAGTTGGGGAATATGCCTAACTTACAAACTTTGCACATGAATAGTAATAGGATTATGGGTTTACTTCCTTCATCTCTACAGAATTGCAAGGAAATGGAGATCATAGAGCTAGGTAGTAACAACATTTTTTGAATTATTCCAAGATGGATTAAGAATCTATCAAGGCTTCATGTTCTTATCCTGAAAAATAACCATTTACAAGGTATCATTGCTAAAGAAATAATCCTAGCCATGAACATCCAAATTCTAGACCTATCATACACAATGTATAAGGCTTTATTCCTCATGAAATTGGGAATTTTTATGGCTTGGTGGATCAATTGCAAGAAAAAAGACTATTTATCCTACTATATGTAATTGGTTTTGGAATGACTACGCCCCCCTACAAGGTTGATCCAATGGATGGGCTTGGATTATTCTATGGATCTAATGTTGAAGTAATGAGCAAGGGACGAGACATGCATTTTTACCAAATTCCTTCCATTGTTACCAGCATATATCTCTTAGACAACAACTTAGTAGGCCACATTCCATCATAATTAGGTTTCCTATTAGGATTAGTGACTCTGAGCCTCTCCAAGAATAGTCTAAATGGATCCATTCCTGGAACACTATGAAGCATTAAGAAGGTGGAATCCCTGGATATTTCATCAAATTGTATCTCTTGAGAAATACCAACACAACTTGTGGATATAGACTTCCTTTAGGATTTTATTTTAAGCAATAACTTACTCTCTAGAATGGTTGCACTTGGAATACACTTTGATACCTTTGATGCAACTTCTTTCTTGGGAAATCCTGGTCTTTGTGGGATTCTTCTTAATAAAAGTTGTCGATATCTAATAAAAATGTTTTTAAATGGAAAAATGTATTGGGAAGGCTCAACCAAAAAAAGAACTAGAGAGGTATATAATTAAAGCACTTAATTTGTAAATACTAGAAATATATTTCATTTATATTGTATACTTCTTATCCCAATTATCGAAATAACTAGAGAGGTAAGAAACAATGTTGAATATATTTCCCTCTCACATGTTTTCTAAGAAACACATGTTTTAACCATAGGAAAACTTTCCAAAGAAGCACTTCTACTTCAAAAAGGTATGTTCATCTTAGCTAAAACAACTGAGGGAGGTTCTCTTCCATAAGAGTTTGTCTCGCTATTGAATACTTGAAAAATGGTGAAAGAAATTCTTGATTGAATGAAGGAGTTGTGAACTTTTCTCATGTTGTTTTCAGAACTTTATATCTTTCTTGATGTATTTAATTTTAGGTCTGGAATTTTCAGCCAAGTACCAAGGGATGACTGTAATAAGTTAATAACATGCTTTTTTAACCAGTCTTTGGAGCTTAGCTTTTATTTGTTGTAGAAAGCAGAGAAACTAACTCTTTAGAACTTCGAACAAGCACCTTTCTATGTATATTTTGTTTTTGATTAAAATATCGAATACATGTTCTTTTATTTAAGAAAAAAAAATTAACTTAGAAACTATAGTCTTTTTAAGGTTTCCCTTCCTGGTTGTTTATTTATTCTTTCTTATTTTTTCAGGAGTGGTGATCTTGTTTTGAGTGTTGAAGAATCCCGTGATTATTTTAGGAGCACATATCTATTTTGACATCATTACAAACTAAAATATCACTGAAAAATACCTATAAACATAAAATTGAAAAAAAACCATATATAAAAAACAGAGTTTAAGATAATAGTGCGTGTAGTTTAATGGACAGCGTTAAAATAAATTTCACAAAAATACAATAAGGAGATAGATGATGATTGCTTTCCTTATTTCTTTCTACTTTATGTGCTAACACTTTCTTTTATTTATTTATTTCCTATTTTGAATGGGGATAGTTTTGGTTAAGTTATATGAAATGTTTGTAACTAGAGGAATCCTATTGTGCCTATCTTGTGGGGAAAGGAAATGCATAAAATATAGGTAGATTCAATAGATATTCATATTAATTCATATGTAAGATGTTCGCATTCAACAAGAGTTATGTAAAGAAATTCTAAGCATGTCATCCTTTTTGAAAAGCTAAGTTTACTTTGTTAGTTCATATGAAAAATCATTTTCCTTGAAATATAAATTCACTAACATAAATCCAATCTCATTGTTAATTTAGAGACAAATGCATAGGGCTAAAAACATCGATGTTGTACATTTTTTATAATTACAAATAAAACTGTCTAAAATACCATGTCCTTTATTTCCATCACAATTTGAGTATGTACATTCTACTTGTAGCAAATATTATGCAGTATAGACCTTTTAACTTTATACTCAAGATATTCCTCAAACATGATCCATATATCCCATATATGCTCTAAACTTGATCAATGGTTGAGTATGGATGTATTTTTGTTGTTATATATTGGATGGCTAGTTACTTTTACACCCAAGTTATTTTAATTAGTTTCTTAATGAAATCTACTAGTTGAATACTTAGTTCTATGCAAGTTGAAAAAGTGCATGACATGAATAACAATGTTTTTTTGCTTTTTGATGGATGACATATGATGGTTTCATCTAGTGTGACTTTGTTAGTTGTCTATCTATTAATGTTCGAGAAATGAATTCCATGCATTGGTTCAAGAACTCAAGTGCTTGAGGCACCATATCCTTGGTAAAGAAACAATCATTCATACTGATCTTCTCTCCTTAATGTTTTTGAGTTCACAATCCAATAGAAGACCTTAAATGTGCTTATTATCTTCATCAAGTTCATTTTCTTAATAAGAACAAAATGGAAATTGATAATAGAGTTGTTGGTATGTTGTGTAGACCTCTTTCTAAGTTTTTCATTTTCTCAATACATTGCTAAGAATAAAGCTCTGCATACTCCACAAGCCACTCCTGCTACTGTTGAGGCAAGTAAATAAATTGATGAATGGATATTGAACTCTCTATAAATAAGAATTGTTCAATCATCTCATAGTACCCAAGGTCTCTGTTGATATTTTTGAGTTTGAATATCTTCATCTTGCTACTTATGTCGTCATAATATTGGGATTATTACTGTAAAAACAACTAAAAAGTAAAAGGAGAAAGAATAATGCAAAATATAATGTTCAACTTCATCGATGGTCTATGAACTTGTCAAAATTTATGTTCTTGAATATGTTTGCTTCATGAAATATGCTATGTAGAGTGTTGAATTAGCACTCCAAAAACAATAAGTTGAGAATGAAGCTTTCTAATGAAGAATTGAAAAATTAAAAGCCACTCATATGTATATACTTTTGGTGAATCTCCTTTTCCTATTTAGTCTACATTTAGCTTTGTTTCTGGACCCTATACTCTAACAAATAACATTTATGTTGATGTTCCTCTATCTCTTGTAATTGATATGTCTTGATGTGCTAAGTTTTTCCTCATGAGCATAAAGGATATTACCAACTAGGTTGTGGACACAAAGTAAAAAAACACAATCCTACAAAATATTCATGAAACTAATGCTACTTCAAATGTTAATCCTATTGATGATAGCATATGTGAAAGTGTGTGCAACTGATAATGTATTTTCAATTGTTAATCTATTTGATTTTTTCCACATTAGGTAAAGGAGAATATAAACCATGAATGTTCTTGTTGTTGCATTTGATAGATTGGTGTATGAATGCCTTGGTCACATTTTAGTGTTAAAATATATAAAATTTTATTTTGGTTTATGTTTTTTTGGATAAACAATCAATTGGTGCCTAACCTTGTGCTCTTTTCCTCTTGGCATTCATTTTTCTCCTCGTCGGTAAATTGCTTCCCATTTCTTATACAATAAAAAACTCTCTATTATTTATGTCTCTCTCCCTTAGTTCTTTTAGACCATTGGCACACCCTTTTCTATGTTATCAATTTCAAGTTACATAACAATCCCTTTTCTTTTCAATACTGATGGAATCACTTTCTGTGGTTTCACAACTCTGCAATGCATACTTTTCAACAACAGTCAAAGTATCTCTACACTCACATTCAAATATAGAATAAGGTAATACTGTGTTATATATTATAGAGGAGGGACATGTATATGGAAATATCACTATTGCACCCTTATCAATTAATAAGGAATCATTGATTATTTAAGGTCAAATGAGAAATAGCCTATTTATAAGGTGGAGAGTTTGGAGGAAAAAACTAGAATTTTCTAAAGTTGAAATTTCTACATATGACGACTAAGCAAATCATTTGAAATACACTTTTATTTCCAAACAACCATAAAAAATAAGATTTGTAATATAACTCTCTTCCTTTGAAAGGAAAATACAATTACTTTTTTCCAAACAACCATGAAAAATTAGAATTGTAATAGAACTTGTAACACCTCGGTTTTGACCCTGTTTGCATTACATATACATGATACATATATTGTAAATAGTCATGGTGCGGAGCTAAAGGCAAAGGCCCCACCATCGATTTGGTTACGCTATGTTTTGGATTGGAATTGTCACCGATGGTATATCGGGACATACGACATATATTAAGTTGTCGCATCATGTAAATATACATTTTAATTAAATAACCCCAACCAGCTATGTTCACTGCAACCAAATTGAGAAGGGGCATGATTTCCTAAGGTTAAGGGGGGATTGATAAACCTGGATTCCGTGGGGAAAAGCCATGTGTCACCACTCTTTTTGCTCACCTTCCCTTGTCTCATCCAACCACCACCTTAATCGCTCTGTTGTTAGTTGGGGCATCTATTTGCTAGCAGGAAAACCACTACGCTCACGCCTACAATCTCTCTTCGACGTGCATTTTGGGTTGCGGATGGTCTGTCCACTATCCCGATCATGAGTCGTTTTTTTACCCCATGCAGAGTGGAGTTAAAAGGGATTACAATCCATTTTGTTGAGGTTCATTCTCTCCTATTCCTCACCGATTGTTGGCCTGAGGATCGGTTCTTCCTCTTGTTCACGCCTTAAGTCTGTTTTTTTTACTCCACCATTGTCGGACTGTGAAATGTTGCCGTGCTTTTTCATTGTGGGATGTTTTCTGTGGTTTCCTTGGTGATATGTCTTCCTCCTGTCTATGTTGAGGATCGGTTTCTTTCCCACATTCCAATTGTAGTTGTCCAGATATTTCATTATTGATCGTGGATTGTGGTTTTCTTTTGTGGTTCGTTGGCTGTTGTTTCCCACACTTGTTGGTTGAGTTGCCTTTGCGATTTGGGCTGCTGTAGATCGTTGTGGAATCGTTTTGGCCACGATAATGCCAAGAACGATTCAGGGGTTTGCTTTCCCCTGTCAAAGCTTTAATTGTTGGTTTGCTGCATGAACACAGTGGTCGGTCTTCAGACTGCATTGGAGTGGTGATGAGGGCCTGATGTTCTTGAAAAACCTGGTGTGTTTGGGAACCACACAGACAGAGCTAGAGGGATGGATTTCTTCTCCACAACCCCTGAATAGCACTGGAAGGGAGATCAGGGTCTGAGGGACTGCGTTGCAGACAAAGGATTGATTTCCTTGTGTTGGGTGTGTGTGTGGGTGTCATAAAAGCCAGGCTGGTTCTAGTGTATGTGTCTTTAGCTCTTCAATGAGCTCACCAGCTTAGCATTTAGCCTTACCCAACTCCTAGATGGCCTAATAAACCCAACTTCGTTGGCTTGGCTATTCCGATGTTCGCCTGATAAACCCAACTGTGTTGGCTTGGCTGAACTGTGTACCCTTGTTGTGTTTTTATCCTTGGCTATGTGTAAGCATGTTAGTTCCTTATTCCTTGGGTAATCATGCCCGGCTCAGGGGTGGCAGTGTTGCTGAGAGATTAAGGAGCACGCAGGCCTATGGTTGCGTGGAACATTACAACGACGTAGTTGGTTGCGAGACAAGTTCTTATTAAGATAAGTATTCTTGCCTGACTTGTGTCTACAATCATATTTACCATTGATGAATGATAATGTACATGTGAATGCTGAAATTGTATATCAATGCATGTTGTCTTGCGTCCGCTATGAATATCAATGATTAATGCATCATAGTATGTTTTATGTTTTTATTTATCTTGCTTCAGCATTATATGTATGTATATTCGTGTTCATGGGGGCTAGACGCTCGGATGATTTGATGTATGGTAGCATCCTCTTCGTTGGTCGGAGGGTCGGGGATGTTGCAGTGTGGTATCAGAGCAAAGTTTGCAGCATGGGCCTGAATGGGCCGTGAAGATGCAGTGATAGAGCTTATGTTGCATCATTTGGCCCTCAGAGGGCCATGAAAGATTAGTTAGCAGAGGCAGGTTGCTTACTGCCCAGAAGAAACCAAGAGGAAATGGGTGAATGACAGGAAAATTCATAAAATTTTCTAAGTGCTAGAATTATTGGCTCGTTGGAAAACTTAGTGAGAAGTTATTCTGATGCAGCGGAAGAGCTAGTCTAAAGGTCACCCGATGCAGGACAAACAACCTTGGTTTCGGAAAATTCTCTAAGTGCTTGGCCATCGACACATCAGAAAACTTAGACAAATGGACCTCTGATGCAGACCCGACAGTGGCGAAATTAGTTAGACGAGTCGACGACATCTATTTGATCAATCAACCGACGCCGACCATGTTAGGGTACACAGGGTACTCCCAAAGGACCAAACACCAAGAATAGCTGCTTCACACAAATAGATCACAGATCAATACACCAATGTTTGTCACGTGGTTAAAACCCTCGAGAGGGAAACAGTCCACGGCCCCATCCAAATAACTACTTGGGGCAATTTATTATGCAAAAGAAAGAAAGTTACATGAGCTTCTCATAATCGATCAACTAGCCAAGGACCCTCTATGCTCTTTAAATAGAGATCATAGACCAATCGGGTGTTAAGCCACTGATCAATGGTAGGTATGATCTAAGAGAAGTTGAACCGTTGGATCACTCTATGTCTAGAACATATCGTGACCGACGGATTAGAATATTTACAAATGCATACTAAAGAAACACACTTTTACCTAATGGATATATTACACAAGTTGATCTTAACTAACTCCTAAGTGTCTAAATATCCTAACATCCCCCCTTACGAACAACTTGGGATAGGATTGAAGGATTTACAAAAGGACACTTTTAGGAGAAGGAAGGAGGCATTAGAGCCTATCCCCCCTTAAGGACACATTCCTGAACTCCTAACACAGACCGAAGTTTAGAAAACTTCGCTTGTGTAAGAGACTTGGTGAAGATGTCCGCAACTTGATCATCTGTAGGACAATAGAGCACTTCAATAACACGATCATGAACAAGATTTCTGATGAAGTGCATGTGTATCTCAATGTGTTTGATGCGCTGATGTAGAACTGGATCTTTGGCAAGTTTGATGGCACTTTGATTATCGCACCAAAGTGGAGTAGGCTGCTGCTGCTCGAATCCAAACTCTGAAAGGATCTGTTGAAGCCATAAAGCTTCCTGACTGGCATTAACTGCGGCTCGATATTTTGCTTCTGCTGAAGAAAGAGCAAGAGCTTGTTGTTTCTTACAAGCACAAGTGACAGGTCCAGATCCCAGACTGAAAACATAACCTGCAATAGACTTCCGATCATCAGGATCACCGGCCCAATCTGAATCAGTGAAACCAACCAACAAAGGTTCCCCCCCTGTACTATAGTGAATCCCAAACTGAATTGTACCTTGAATATATCGAAGTATTCTTTTTGCTGCTTTCCAGTGACTTTCATGAGGAGTTTGCATGTAACGGGCAACACGGCCAACGGCAAAGGAAAGGTGAGGACAGGAATGAGTCAAGTATAAAAGACTGCCAACAAGCTGACGATACAAGGTGGCATCTACTTCAGGGGAAGTACAAGTGGTAGAAAGTTTGACTCCAGACTAGAAGGGAGAAGGGGATGGTTTACAATATTCCATGTGGAAGCGACGAAGAAGGTCACAAGCATACTTAGACTTGGAAATAAAGATTCCTTCTTTGGTTTGCAAGACTTGGAGACCAAGAAAATAATGCAAATGTCCTAAGTCTGACATTTCAAAATTTTGCTTAAGACTGGATTTCACATGGGTTATAAGGTTAGGGTCACTACCAGTAAGGATAAGATCATCAACATAAAGAACAAGTATGATGAGATGGTTTCCTACTTTCTTGGTATAGACATTAGGGTCAAAATGACATCTAGAAAAACCAGTGTCAAGGAGAAAGCTATCCATTTTGGCATACCAAGCTCTAGGAGCTTGCTTAAGGCCATATAAGGATTTCTAAGGAGACAGACAAGGCTAGAGTTATTCTGAACATATCCAGGAGGTTGTTCCATGTAAATTTCCTCATGTAAATCACCATGTAAGAAGGCAGACTTAACATCCATTTGATGGACTTCCTAGTTATGTAAGGCTGCAAGGGAAAGAACAAGGCGGATGGAGTTCATTTTCGCTACAGGGGCAAAGGTTTCATTGTAGTCAATCCCTTCAACTTGGGAAAAACCTTTGGCAACTAACCTTGCGTTAAGTCTTTCAACACTTCCATCTGATGCATACTTAGTTCTGTAGACCCATTTACATCTAACAAGTTTTCTTCCTTTTGTAAGAGGAACAAGATCCCAAGTATCGTTCGTCATTAAGGAATGATATTCTTCATCCATAGCTGCATCCCAATCTGGATTTCCTGAAGCTTCTGCAAAAGTTTCTGGATCATGATTCTTGGAAACTTGAGCCAAAAGAGAAGAGGCTCGCTGAAACTGAGAACGTGTTCGACGTTGATCTCTAGGATCACCGGCAAGATCACCAACTGCTTCACATGTTGAATGGACCCATAGAGGAAGTATTGGTGCTGGTGCAATTGGAGAAACATGAGCAGGCGGAGGTGGATTTTCATCCTCACTGTCATCATCAGAAACTAGAGTTGGAAACTTGTCAAAGAAGCTGGAAGAAGAAGAAGAAGAAGGCACAATCGTCGAATCAGGCTCGCAGGCCAAAGATGGCACAGCTGCCAAGTTAGGCTCGCAGGCCAAGAGATTTTCATCAAATTTAACATCTCTTCTAACGATTATATCATGAGAATGTGGTTGAAGAAGTCTATAACCTTTTACATCTTCAGAATATCCAACAAATATGCACTTTTCACTTTTAGGCTGCAATGCTTTCCGTTTTTCATCCGGAATGTGAGCCCATGCTTCACAACCAAACACACAAAAGTGACTTACATCTGGTTTAATTTTACTCCATGCTTCTTCCGGTGTTATATCCTTTAAAACTTTAGTGGGTGTGCGATTAACTATGTAATTTGCACAATTTATGGCTTCAGCCCAATATTGAAGACTTAGTCCCTTAGATTGGATCATACAATTAGCCATTTCTTTTAAAGTGAGGTTCTTCCTTTCAGCTACACCATTTTGTTGTGGTGTATATGGAACAATGTGTTGTTGTTGGATTCCTTGTTCAGTGCAAAAAGTAGTGAACTTGTTGTTAACATATTCTCCTCCATTGTCAGATCTTAACTTAATAATTTGATGACCAGATTGTTTTTCAACAAGGGCCTTATAGGCCAAGAACATGTTAAATACTTCGCTCTTAAGTTTTAGGAAGTAAACCCAAGTGCGTCTGGAGTAGTCATTAATGAAAGTTAAGAAATATTTGAAACCAGAAAAGGAAGCAGATGGAAGAGGACCACACAAGTCACTATGCACAAGCTCTAAGGGAACCGAGGCGTGCCAAGAGGCACGTTTGTCAAAACTGTCCTGATGATGTTTTTTGAGTACACAACCGGAACAAACACCATCCTTGCAAGATACCAGCGGAAGACCAGTCACCATATTGTCTTTACATAGTTGTTGTAATGAGCGATAATTCAAGTGACCAAATCGCTCATGCCAAAGTTTGCTCAAGTTATCACTATGAGCAACAAAAACTGAAGGAAAAGGTGATGACCCAAAGTTGTTAAATTTGTACAACCTGGTAATATCATCAACAGTTCCAGTAGCAAGGATTTTTTGAGGATTTTTAAAATCCTTGATTACAACTTGGTGAGGTGTAAACGTCATAGTTTTACCTTCACCTGAATGAGTAATTTGATAGACTGATAACAAATTGCAGGAAATTTTTGGAACACATAATACATCACTGAAATGTCCATTTTCTACTGGAACTGTTCCAGATCCTACAACACTTAGAGATCTATCATCATCAACAAATATTTGTTTGGTGTTACATTCTTGCATAGTAGAAAGGATGGCTTTATCCTTAGCCATATGATAAGATGCTCCAGAATCAATGAGCCATTCATTTGAGGTAGAAGAAGAAGATGCAGTATAAGAGTAACCAGAAGCACAAAGTGCATGTCCATGAGTGTTAGATTCTGAAGACGAATCTAGGCTGATGTGGTGCTTCTTCATTGCTGCTTCCAAGGCTGCCATCTTCTTAAAACATTTAGATTCATCATGATTATCTTTCCCACAAAAATTGCAATGACGCTCAGTTTTCTTTCCTTTTTGCTTGGATCCTTTGTCATTTTTTAAAGGAGGAGCTGACTAAGAGGGTTTGAGACCCTTGTTGTTTGGCTTATTATTGCGAGAATTCTGTTTCTTGGGAGGCTTGGACTTTTCTTTCTGTTGGGACAATAAGGCTTTCCCAGATGTATCTACATTGTTAATTATTCCAAGATGAATGAGCTTATCTTGCTCTCTAATTAAGGAATCACAAAAGGATTCAAGGCTAGGCTCTTGATAGCTAGCTGCTGGCAAGGATTCTTTCATGGAATAGAATGTAGATACAAAAACAGAATATGCAGGTCCAAGTTTGGAAAGAATATGATAAATACATTGTTTATCTTCTTTCTTAATCTTGCATTCTGCACATAATAGTCTAAGAGTTTTATACTTAGATAAATAGTCTTGAATGCATGAAAAATCATTGGGATTCAAGGAAATCAACTCATTCTCAAGTTGATGACCCTGAATTTCATTGTGTGTACCAAACACAGATTCCAACTTTTCCTAATCTTTATCAGGTTCATCAATGTCAGATATATGCAATCGCAAATCAATAGAGATTGACATCCCAATCAATCCATGAACTTCATCACATCTATTTGCCCATTTAATTTTCTTATCATCATTAGTGGGTTCTGTTTCTTTCCCTGAGGTTATCCTGAAAAGTCCCCTACTTCGCAGAACATCCTCCATACGATATTTCCATGAGAAATAGTTAGAACTTGTAAGTATAATATCACAAGGGGTGGCCATACTGTAAAATACTGGCTGAAAGAATAGAAACTAACTATCTGGATGCAAAGAACTCAAAAAAATATGCGGTTTTAAAAAAAAACGGCACTTAAAACTGATTTCGGATGATGAAGTTATGCTTGATCAAAAGAAATGTTGAAGATGTCCCCAATAGTGACGTGACAGATATTAACTTGACCAACTAAAAAAAGAACCCCCCTCTTCCAAAGATCAACCTTTGACAATCACTTTACAATAAAGTTGCTTTGAAATGAATCACTTTTTGTAGAATAAGTGAGGTTCACTTTTACAATAATGTGCTTTTAAATAGTGCGGCAATAAATTAAAAGACTTAAGTGACTCACTTTTATTTTATTTTATTAATATGAGATGCACTTTTACAATAAAGTAACTTGAAAATAGAAATTGCATGCACTAAAAAGTAGCTTGATAAGATTTGAACTCAAGACTTATCAAGGTGTAAAGCAACTTTGGACCAAGTGAGCTAAATTTAAAAGGTACGTAAAACTATGGAAAGAGGAAGGGGGCCTTTTTTTTTTACTCTTCTCTCTCGTTTTCCGTGCTTGCTTTCTTTTCCTGCAAATCACAAAAAAAACGAAAAACAAAAAACAAAATTTTTTTTCCACACAATGGGGTTAGATCTTAGTTAGCTTACCCGGAAAGTCTACGTTTTCAAGTTTTCTCGCTATTTCTGATTTGCCGTGATCGCACAAGGTGCACGACAAAGAGCATACGTAGCCGAGAAGACAAGAAAAAAACTTTCCCTTACTGTTTCTGATTCGTCGCGATCGCGTAAGGTGCACGGCAAAGAGCATACGCAGTCAGGGAAAACCACAGTCCGAGACTAAAAAAATAAAAGGTATAATAATAAACTGATAAAATATGAGAGATTTATAAAATAAAATAAAACAAATCCGTCACTGTAACATTATACCTTCATATTTGCCGAAATGGGTGTTTCTGGAGAAAACGAAAACGGTTTTCGGTGAAACGAAAACTATTTCCCAATGGAAACGGTGCTTCAGACGCAATGAAATAGCTCCCACAGCCCACAAATGCACAGAAAAACCAAAACCATAAACCCTTTCAAAGTTTCAGCAACACCGGTTCCAGATCTTGATCAAAACCGAAAGCGGCTCTTCATAAAAGCTCTGATACCATGTTAGGGTACACAGGGTACTCCGAAAGGACCGAACACCAAGAATAGCCGCTTCACACAAACAGATCACAGATCAATACAACAATGTTTGTCACGTGGTTAAAACCCTCGAGAGAGAAACAGTCCACGGCCCCAGCCTAATAGCTACTTGGAGCAATTTATTATGCAAAAGAAAGAAAGTTACATGAGCTTCTCATAATCGATCAACTAGCCAAGGACCCTCTATGCTCTTTAAATAGAGATCATAGACCAATCAAGTGTTAAGCCACGGATCAATGGTAGGTATGATCTAAAAAAAGTGAATCGTCGGATCACTCTATGTCTAGAACATATCGTGACCATCGGATTAGAATATTTACAAATGCATACTAATGCATACTAAAGAAACACACTTTTACCTAACGGATATATTACACAAGTTGATCTTAACTAACTCCTAAGTGTCTAAATATCCTAACAGACCATCAGCGATCGGCGCCACTAATTTGAAGGGATCGCTGATGACACGTTGGCGGAGGTTAGTAAATCGATCAGCGACATTTAGCCGTTTGGACCGCCGACAGTGACAGAGAGGAAATTTTGGAGAAAACCTTGCGAAGTAGTGAAACCGTCGGTGATCGACGATGATTAGTTGATCGCATCGTCGATGCCTAGATAATCAAGTTGCCGACGTGGCGAAAAGTTTGAAGACTACATCAGAAGAGATTGGTTGATGGTGCGCTACCATTGCGGCTGGCTAAAGGACTATCCTTCCAACGGATAGAGTCCCTGACCGTTGATGCCGGAAAGGATAGTTGTTTCGACGGCCGATACGGCGGAAGACAGAGGAGAAAAATTTTCAAAAATTTTCTAAGTCACGAAATGTCATTACCATTGGCGATAATTAGAGGATGAGGGGGCCGATGACGAAGGGTTTCGACAGAAAATAGATTAAGGCAAAGCTGCAGTTTTGGTAGAGATCTTCTGAAGATCGCTGAAATGTCGGCAAAAAATAGATGACGCAGGTGTCGATGCGTCAGCGGAAGAAAGTAAAAAGAGAAAAAAATTTGAAAATTTCTCTAAGTATGGGAGTCGTCGGTGAAATTTAGATGATGGAACCGCCGATGCGGTGGCGTATACCGGAAGAAATTAGTTGTTCGGACCGCCGATGCCGTCGATGGAGAATAGTTGTTGGGATCATCGACACCGCGGAAGAATTCAGTTGTTTGTTAGTCCGTCGTTGCAGCTGCCGTGTGGACCAGCGCGTCGATGCTTCGATCACTGACACGTAGCGCTTAGTGGTTCCGACCGCCGACAGATGTTATGGCCCGCGAGAAGAAGAAGAAATGTCAGAAATTTTTCTAAGTGTTGACTCCATCGGCGATCAGCGGAAGTTAGTTGTATTGGTCGTCGATGACATCGGAAGAAGTTAGTGGTTCGTGTGCCCGCCGTTGTGGAAGTCTAGTGCACTAACATTCCGACGGATACAGGTTTCGACCACCGATGGATAGACCTTGGCATCGCCGTTACAGTTCGGAGGGTTAGATCACTACAGACCCGCCACACTGGAGAGAAATAAATGAATAGACCACTGATGAGCTAGGTGTTTTGGCCACTGAAGTGTCGGAAATATAGTTGGGAGGAGGTCCGACTGGACCAAAGGAGATTTGGGTTTTTTGAGGGAACTTCTCAGCGATTTTTCAAGAAATTTTCAACTATCTTTTAGTGGGCTTTCAGCAGACTGTCAGTGGATTACCAGGATGAATGTGAGAGAGAGAGAAATTTTGTGTTTTAGCAAAATTGTTGTTTTATGAATTTCCAGAAAAAGGAAGGTAAGTAGTTATGAATTACATTAATGATATGCATCTAACAATTTGCTACTAACACGTTTGCAGAATTATAGACACCTCCAAGAGCAGTATTCCAGGAAGAACAGTATGGTAAAGCAAGAGGTGGTTCAGTCATGAGAACCCATGATGGATATGATGCTCGAGATTCTTACGAACATGCAGGAGATGCTATGGGATAAAATGTCCATAATGGAAATGATGACATAGAATCTAATGGAAGGAGATCCCAAGAGACACCATCAAATGTTGCAACCACCATGAAAAGCTTGATTAAAGCCCAAAAAGAGCAGCATCAGTTGAATGCTGCCATGTTGCAGAGTTTGACAGATTTGCAGAGAAAAATAGATTCTGAACAAGGTACAGCAAGACCAGAAGGTAGTAAGAGCAGCACTAGGAAGAGGAGAAAGACTTCCAGTGGATCATCTCACTCTGAAGAATCTAGTGGAGATACAAGTTCATATTCTCATAAAAGAAAAAGAGGAAGACACCTTAGGGATCGCTCGTGGGATGAATTTAAGAAAGCTAAACCTCCTACATTTGATGGTGAGGTAAAGACTGGACAAGAGGCTGAATCTTGGCTTCTTGGGATAAAGAAGTACTTTTAAGTGCAAGATTATTGAGGAAACATGAAGGCAAGGGTTGCCATATTCAATCTGAATGGAAGAGCATCCATTTGGTGGGAACACTTCAAGCAAGTAAATAGGATCAGTGAAAGGAGACTAAAGTGGAAGCAGTTCAAGAATTATTTTAGGCAGAAATACCTCTTCGACAGGTATTATGATGACAAGATTAAGGAGTTCCATGAGCTGAGATTGGGACATCATACCATGGATGAATATGCAAATAAGTTTTTGGAATTATTGAGGTAGTTTCGGTACATCAGAGATGAAAAAGTAAAGGTACAACGGTTTCTGAGTGGATTGCCTCAGTCTTACAAAGATAGAATTGAGTTTTACGAACCAAGAACTCTTGAAGAAGCGATAAGGAAGGCTAAGTATTGCTATGAGCAAAGAAAGGGTAAACCTGACTACCATAAGGCCTGGAAGGACAAGAAGAATGAGAAGTTTGACCAAAGAAAGAAAGGTTTCAAACCTTCTAGATTCAGGAATCAGCAGAAGCAGCCATCCCAAGCTGCAAGTAAGCCAGTTGGAGTGACAGATGGAAAGCCTAAAGATCCACCACAGAATAAAGGTCCACTCAAATGTTAGAAATGTGAAGGACCCCACTTGCGCAGATATTGTCCACTTGAGAATGAAAGGGCAAGGCCATCTTATAACATTCAGGAAGCAGAAACAGTGGGTCAAGTAGCAAGAGCAGTCCCTAGAATTTATGCAGCACTGGAGGACCACCAGGCAGATCACCAGTCAATTGTGATTGAAGTTGCAGGTAATATTGTTGAACAATCTATTTCTATTTTAATTGACCCTGGTTCTATTCACAGTTACATTACTCCTAGAGTAGTGGAGATTTGTGCTTTTAAGAAAGTAAAGCATAGGAAATCTTGGTTAGTTCAGCTAGCCACTGGAACTAAGAGAAAAGTTAGTGAAGTGGTATAGAAATGTCCATTAGTCATGAATAGATTGGTCACTTGTGTAAATCTGAATGTTCTACCGCTTGGTTCCTATGATGTTCTCATTGGAATGGATTGGTTAGAAGCTCACAGAGTGAAGCTTGACTATTACAATAAAACTTTTGAATGCATGGATGAAGAAGGGAACCCGGTAGTTGTGAAAGGTATTCCAAAGGTGATTTCAGTAAGAAAGGTTTCAGCAATGCAGTTGAAGAATGTCTGTAGGAAGGGTTGCCAGTTGTATGCAGCTCATATTCTAGAACCAACGAGAGATGAAACTCCTAGGTTGGAGGACTATCAGGTGTTATAGGAATTCAAGGATGTGTTTCCTGATGAGATTCCAGGACTTCCTCCAAAGAGGGACATTGATTTCACCATTGAACTTGTGCCAGGAGTAGCACCAGTGTCTAAGACACCCTACAGGATGAGTACACGAGAGATGCTAGAGTTGAAGATGCAACTGCAAGAGTTGTTGGAAAAGAAGTATATCCGGTCGAGTGTGTCTCCTTGGGGAGCATCGATTCTGTTTGTCAAGAAGAAATATGGTACACTTAGGTTATGTATTGATTACAGACAATTGAACAAGGTTACTATGAAGAATAAATATCCTTTGCCTAGGATTGATGACCTCTTTGATCAAATGAGAGGAGCAAGGGTATTTTCCAAGATTGACTTGAGGTCTGGTTACCATCAGGTGAGAATCAAGGATGAAGACATTCATAAAACAACCTTTAGGACGAGGTATGGACATTATGAGTTTGTAGTGGTACCATTTGGTCTCACAAATGCACCAGTTACATTTATGTGCCTAATGAACAACGTCTTCAGCAAGTATTTGGACAAGTTTGTTCTTGTTTTCCTTGATGACATTCTTGTTTATTCTAAGAATGTGGAAGAACATGAAGAGCATTTGAGATTGACATTGCAATTGCTCAGGGAGCATCAGCTGTATGAAAAACTGAGCAAGTGTGACTTCTACAGAGATAGAATACATTATTTGGGTCACATTATCTCAAAAGAGGGTATATCAGTAGACCCTGAGAAGATTGAAACCATTATGAATTGGCCTGCTCCAAGAAATGTGACGGATGTAAGATCTTTTATGGGACTTGCAGGATACTACAAGAGATTCATTGAGGGGTTTTCCAAGGTTGCACATGCCATCACTTCTTTGCAAAAGAAGGGGGTAAGGTTCGAATGGACTTCGAAGTGTGAAGAAAGCTTCCAGCGGTTGAAGAATCTTCTCACCAGTGCACTAGTATTGAAAGTTGCAAATCTAGAGAAAGATTTTGTGGTATGTACCGATGCATGCAGACAAGGGCTTGGAGGAGTCCTTATGCATGACAACCACATGATATGTTATGAGTCAAGAAAGCTAAAGGAGCATGAGAAGAACGATGCCACTCATGATCTCGAGCTTGCAGCCATAGTACATGCTCTCAAGATGTGGAGGCATTACTTGATGGGTAGAAGATTTGAACTCAGGACAGACCATTGTGGTCTGAAGTATTTGTTTGACCAGCCTACTCTAAATGCTAGGCAGGCGAGATGGCTGGAATTTTTATGTGAGTTTGATTTTGAAATCAAGCACATAAAGGGGAAAGAAAACAAGGTAGCTGATGCGCTCAGTAGGAAGGTGCAGGAAATACATGTGGCATCTCTTAGTATTTGCCAATCAGATTTGAGGCGGCAGATTGTTAATCATACTGCTGGAGATGAATTGTATGAGCAGGTAAAAGACAAATTGCAACAGCAAAGTCTTGAGAAGAGGTATGAGGGATATAAATTGGAAGAAGATGGACTTCTCACTTATAAAGGTAGAATTTATATTCCCAATGTAGCAGATTTGAGGAGAGTTGTTATGGATGAGAACCATCAAGCTCCGTATTCTGGTCACCCAGGATACCAAAAGACAATTGCTACAGCTAGAAAGCAATACTTTTGGCCAGGAATGAAAACAGACATGGCTGAATACATTTCAAAGTGCATGAAATGTCAACAGGTAAAGGTTGAGCATCAACATCCAGCAGGTTTGTTGCAGCCTTTGCGAGTTTCGGAATGGAAATGGGAAGTTATTTCCATGGATTTTATTACATGATTGCCAATGACTTGGAGACAACATGATTCCATCAAGGTTGTAGTAGACAAGTTGACAAAGGCAACACATTTTATACCGGTGAAGTCTACGCATAAGACTGATGACATTGCCAATATCTTCATGAAGGAGATTTTCAAATTGCACAGATTTCTGAAGGTAATAGTTTTTGACAGAAATGTCAAGTTCACTTCCAATTTTTGGAAGGGATTGTTTGCAAATTTGGGTACAAAGCTAAACTTCAGCACTGCATTCCATCCTCAGACAGATGGTTAGAAAGAGAGAGTTAATCAGGTGCTTGAAGATATGTTTCGCATGTACGTGATGGACAAACCAACCAAGTGGGAAGATTACTTACACTTGGTAGAGTTTGCTTATAGCAATGGACAGTATGAATCCTTGGGGATGAGTCCGTATGAAGCTTTATATGGAAGAAGGGGTAGGACACGAGTGACTTGGGATAATCCAGTGAGCAGGATTGTGCTTGGACCATAATTGCTCAAGGAAATGGAGCAAGAGGTTGTAAAGATCAAGCAAAATCTGAAAGCAACACAGGACAGACAGAAAAGCTATGCAGATAAGCATAGGATGAACAGAGAGTTCAGTGTTGGGGATCATGTCTACCTCAGAGTGAAGGCCAAGAAAATTTCCTTGAAGCTTGGAAGTTGTGCCAAGCTGTTACCTAGATATTGTGGGTCATTTGAAGTGCTTGAAAGAATAGGGCCTGTTGCATATAGACTTGCATTGCCTGCTAGTACTAGAGCTCGTAATGTTTTTCATGTTTCTTTGCTTAAGAAATATGTACATGATCCTAACCATGTGATAAATTGGGATGTGATTCAGGTGGAACCCGAGGGAGAGTTCCAAATCGAGCCAATGCACATCCTCGACGGGAAGGTCACAATGCTCCGAAACTGAGCCATAGGACAGGTAAAGATGCAATGGGAGCACTACGGACCTAAAGAGGCTACGTGGGAGCTGGAGGATGCCATGCGATTGGCACACCCATTTTTGTTCAATTCTGCAGAACACTGAGGCGGTACCAGTGTAGCATTTTGTTAAAATTTTGTAAAGCACTGAGGACAGTGCTATTGAAGGGGGAGGGGAATGTAATACCCCAGTTTTGACCTTGTTTGCATTAAATATACATGATACATATATTGTAAATAATCATGGTGCGGAGCTAAAGGCAAAGGCCCCACCATCGATTTGGTTACGCTATGTTTCGAATTGGAATTGTCACCGATGGTATATCGGGACATACGTCATATATTAAGTTGTGACATCATGTAACTATGCATTTTAATTAAATAACCCCAACTAGCTATGTTCACTGCAACCAAATTGAGAAGGGGCATGATTTCCTAAGGTTAAGAGGGGGGATTGATAAACCTGGATTCCGTGGGGAAAAGCCATGTGTCACCACTCTTTTTGCTCACCTGCCCTTGTCTCATCCAACCACCACCTTAATCGTTATGTTGTTAGTTGGGGCATCTATTTGCTAGCAGGAAAACCACTACGCTCACGCCTGCACTCTCTCCATGACGCGCCTTTTGGGTTGTGGATGGTCTGTCCACTATCCCGATCGTGAGCCGTTCATTTTCCCCATGCAGAGTGGAGTTAAAAGGGATTACAATCCTTTGTGTGGAGGTTCATTCTCTCCTCTTCCTCACCGACTGTTGGCCTGAGGATCGGTTCTTCCTCTTGTTCACGTAGAAAGTCTGTTTTTTTCTACTCCACCATTATCGGACTGTGAAATGTTGCTGTGGTTTTTCACTGTGGGATGTTTTCCGTGGTTTCCTTGGTGATATGTCTTCCTCCTGTCTATGTTGAGGATCAGTTTCCTACCCGCGTTCCAGTTGTAGTTGTCCAGATATTTCATTATTGATCGTGGACTGTGGTTTTCTTTTGTGGTTCGTTGGCTGTTGTTTCCCACACTTGTTGGCTAAGTTGCCTTTACGATTTGGGCTGTTGTAGATCATTGTGGAATCATTTTGGCCATTATAAGGCCAAGAACGATTTAGGGGTTTGTTTTCCCTTGTCAAAGCTTTAATTGCTGGTTTGCTACATGAACGCAATGGTTGGTCTTCGGACTGCATTGGAGTGGTGATGAGGGCCTGATGTGCTTGAAAAACCTGGTGTGTTTGGGAACCACATAGACAGAGCTAGAGGGATGGCTTTCTTCTCCACAACCCCTGAATAGCATTGGAAGGGAGATCAGGGTTTGAGGGACTGCGTTGCAGAGAAAGGACTGATTTCCTTGTGTTGGGTGTGTGTGTGGGTGTCATAGAAGCTAGGTTGGTTCTGGTGTAGGTGTCTTTAGCTCTTCAATGAGCTCACCAGCTTAGCATTTAGCCTTTCCCAACTCCTGCATGGCCTGATAAACCCAACTTTGTTGGCTTGGTTGTTCCGATGTTCGCGTGATAAATCCAACTGTGTTGGCTTAGTTGAACTGTGTACCCTTGTTATCCTTGGCTATGTGTAAGCCTGTTAGTTTCTTATTCCTTGAGGAATCATGCCCGGCTCGGGGGTGGCAGCGTTGCTGAGAGATTAAGGAGCACGCGGGCCTATGGTTGGGTGGAACGTTGTAGTGACGTAGCTGGTTGCGGGTCAAGTTCTTATTAAGATAAGTATTCTTGCCTAACTTGTGTCTGCAATCATATTTACCATTGATGAATGATAATGTACATGTGAATGCTGAAATTGTATATCAATGCATGTTGTTTTGCTTTCGCTATGCATATCAATGATTAATGCATCATAGTATGTTTTATGTTTTAAAGTATTTTGCATCAGCATTATATGTATGTATATTCGTGTTCATGGGGGCTAAATGCCCAGATGATTTGATGTATGGCAGCGTCCTCTTTGCGGGTCAGAGGGTCAGGGACGTTACAGAACTCATTTTCTTTCTGAAAGGCAAATTTTAGATTCAATCAAAAAGATTATAAAATGAGTTAGCATCATACTTTAAAAAACATTAATTGAATCATTATTAGACTATTCAAATAAAATCACACAACATGCTCTTAATTGCATTTGTTTTAATATTTTTTTTTCACTTGATTACATCTATTTACTTTCATTTTTTTTCTTTTAATGGGTCTCTTTGACCTAGAGTCAATTGCTATTTACAATTTCATCACCAAACTATTTTTATGATTTCATTTAAAATATGACCAAGGGTCAATTGCGAGTATTTACAATTTCATCACCAAACTATTTTATGATTTCATACACTGTTAATATATCACCATAACATAAAAAAATGTTGGTTGCGAGTATTTACAATTTCATCACCAAACTATTTTATGATTTCATACACTGTTAATATATCACCATAACATAAAAAAATGTTGGAGCTGATTATGACTTCTCAAAAATTCAATAAAATGTTCGAACTCATAAGCCACCTCTAGAAAATTCTGATTACAAATTGAATTTGTAAAGAGTTTGATAAGTTCTTCTTAATTAAACGGGCCATAAAAGCAAATCAATCAATCGTCGAAGACAGAAAAGACTGTGAAAGTAAAATGCAACGTGTACCATACCGCGCTGATAAACAACTTACCATCGATATCAGTGATAACATCAACCTGGATTCGCAGGTCCCATGCCCTTACAACGAAGGGTTTACTTTTGTGGAAATGCGGACAGTTTATGGGGACCCGGGTTTACATATCTGAGGTTGTACGACATGGCCGTTTTTCGCTACGAATAACAGCGTTAAGGGCTCCAGGGACAGATAGATTTGAATCTAGGTTTTAAAAGTAAAATGCGCCGCTTGCGTACATTCAAAGAACTTACCAAAAAGTACAATAAAAGAAGGTGACAGCCAGTACGTCATTTACAAAACCATCGAGCAATCACTTGACAGCCAGTACGTCATTTACAAAATGCTAAAACTGGAAATACATTTTCTGGCGCCCATAGCACTCAAGACGGGGAACTTGGGGAAGAAGAAGGTGGATCTTAAACTCGTTCATAACAGAAGTCCCTGCCATGTTACTTTCTCAAAGCGCAAGAACGGGTCGCTGAAAAACGCACTCGAGTTTTCTTTTCGCCCTTATCATTCACTCAAAAACCAGCAAGATTACGAGCTTGCAAGCCACAAGAAGTATGTTGCTTTCTTCCGCAACTTTCAATCTCATTCGTCTATTCTTCAAAGTGTTTGATTTCTAGTATTTGCATTCTGTGAAATAGATGTTTCGAAATTATCCACGTACTTGTTAAAATGGATATTTCTCACTCTAATGGATAGGTCTAGAAGTCCGTTCTTTCATCCAAAATTTAGGGTTAAAAAAAACATTCCCAGCTTTTTGAAGAATAGCTTGTGATTTGTTCCACATTGAAACGTGCAATTACCATCCTACAAAGGGTTAAACTGGTTATGATATGTGATAGATAGCGTTCAGCTATTGCGAGGCTTTTTGACCGACTGAAAAGATTAGATGTAACATTTATGGCTCGAAGCAAGATTACAGCTGACCAATAAAATAGATTTAGAAACCTGAGGTTTGGAAACCGCAAGTGCTTGTTTTGACTTGTTTTTTATCTGAACTTTGTTCCCAGTTCTTTTACAATGAAAATAGCTAACAAATGTAACTTCTCTTACAATAAAAATAGTTATGGAAACGTACCTATTTAGGTAGTGCTTTATTTATCATACTATTAGGTTGTCCGCATAGCTATATCTAGAGGATGCCATTGATAATCCTTCTCCGGAAAGGAAAAAGTATCAAAATGAGTCCATGAAGAGAATAAGTAATGGCATTGTCTAGCTTTAACTATATCTGGAGCATGCCACTGATAATCCTTACTTGGGGAAGGAGAAATAATTAAAATGAGTCCACGAATAGAACAAGTAATGGCATTTTCTAGCTTAGGGGAATTGCTTTTGTGCAATTAGCTAGGGATGCTTTTGTGCAATTAGGGTTTGTATTTTCAGTATACTCCGATGTAAACCTAATAAATAAAGTCAAGTTGAGGAGCTGCGCAAATCCTGCGATGAAATGTCATAGATAATTCATTGGCTTCAATCTTGGCATTTTGTCTTGGATTCATGGTTTTAGTTTTACTATGTTACAAATAGGTGAAAAAATGGCAATTAAATTGGTTGGAAGATATAAAAATCTCTTCAAAATTGGTTCAACATGGTTCCTTGGATGCCAAGTTATCCTGATTATACATAATATTTACATGAATAAAGGAATAAATGTTGTATTGAGAATTGAGCCATTGGAATTTATAAATTTTTTAAACTTTAAATGAAGTGAAGCTGAATATAATTTTATTATTGATTTTAGACATATTACTAGCTTACCCATATAGTTTGTGGTTGGATCACTATTATAGTGATCAAATGGTTGAGAGATAGTTATAAAATGGAAGAGAGTTTGGAAATATGTTTTTATTCCTCATATTCTTCTAGTTGAATGGGTTCAAGTGTGAGTTATACATGCCTAGCTACATGTTATCATGGAGATTCTTCCTATTATCCATTTATCAACTATCATTTATTTTTAAGTCAATAGAAGTTTTTATTTGACTCTTGAGATTGATTCTATGGCAGTCCTTCAAAATTCAAATATCTGCCATGAATTGTTGGCTATCCATTCATCAGCTATGAGTTATCCATGCATTGTTACAAGTTATTGATTTATGAGCTAGCTACGAGTTATTTTTGTATATTTTTTTTTATAATTGTTTGTTTATCTATATATATTTCTATTACAAGTGTCTCATCATCCTATATCTCAAATTTTAACAATTCATATTTGCAATGTTCCTCGAAACTTTTATTGGATTGTGATGTAATTTCTGTCCTCAAGATAATCCCATAGTAGCAATCAATACATCTCTTGGTGATTGTAACAATCTTACATTCACCCATGCTTATGTCACATTGTGGTGCATTCATATAGGAAATTCATTAGACATGTTACGGTGTGCCTCAAAACCCTTCATGAACCTCCTACATACTATTTCAATGCTTGCATTCCTGAATGGCTTTGTCACATTATATAATTAAACAAAGGATATGTCTCATTGTCACAATTTGCAAGGGCTTTATGTCACAAAAATTAATGTTTTGAGGCATACAACATATTATATAGAAAAACATTGGTTATGTCACGTTGTGGTGTTCATCCTCTTCATTATAATTAAATATTATTATTTTAGATTAAATAATTTTATTATTTTATTATTACTTTAATAATAATATTTTAAAAATATAATTCCAATACTTTGACATTAATAATTTGATGCAATAATATAGAAAAAAACATTGATTATGTCACATTCTCACCTTCATGGTCTTCATTATAATTAAATATTATTATTTTCAATTAAATTATTTTATTATTTTATTATCATTTTAATAATAATATTTTAATTAAACACATCCAATACTTTGACACTAAAAATTTAATTAAATAATTTATTTTATTAATATAATCATTTTTATCATTATACTTAAATGATATTATTATTTAACAATTACACTTAATTAACAATTTTTTTTTATTCTTATCTAAAATATTATAATATATTATCATAATATAAATTAATATGGTTATTTATATATCATAATTTACATTTATATCCAATATGATTTATAAAATGATATTATTTAATTAATTATAAAGGTATTAAACAATAAAATATGCTTAACATATATAATAAATAATATTTGATATATTTGACTTTATAGTATATTTTTCATATATATTATAGGGAAAACATTACATTATTATTTTTTATTAATATTTTTTAATCTTTTATATTAATTAAATAATATCATAATAATTAAATGATATTTTTTTTTCAAAAGAAAAAAAACTGATTTTTATTAATCATAAGTTGCATATTAAATATAGTATGTGTTATGTTCCTGCTATAAGCAACTTTACAAAAAACATGTTCTTACATCTATTTTGATGTAACTATTCCTCCCTTTCGGAATCTGGAGAGACCACACTAGTCCTATAAGACTGTCTTGATGGTTGAAAAAAAGATACCCATGTAGGCCTGCTTCCTGAAGCAGAACTGTTCCATTCTCCGAACTGTACATAGATTGATCAGCTGAGATTCTGTTTCCATCCTGTGCATGAAAACTGTTTGAGCTTTACTTTCAAAAAAAATTTATACTTCATATTTACAAAAGTTTTAAAGTGATGGATTTATAAAAGGCCTGTGCGGATATTCCGTGGCCTTTGAGTCACGTGTTTCCAAAATTGTCTATTCACCCCATTGCAATGTCAGCCCTTTCTTTGATAGCTTGTCTGCCTCCTTATTTTGCCCCCTGTAAACATGAGTGAAAGAGATTGTTTCAAAGAAAGAGAAAGAATGGGTTGTCTCTTCATATAATGCATCTAGAGAAGCAATTCTACATTTCTGTATCTTATTCATCCAGTTTATAACCACCATTGAGTCACCATATACTTGTAAGTTCTGTCTACAATTTCTTTCGATGGCAAAACAAAGAAGTAATTTCAACGTCATGAGTTTTGCATAGTTGTTGGTTCCAATTCCGAGTCCCAAGGATATTTGAAATTAGTGACTTTGATTTAGAAATAAGCATGCACCTCCTCCGCATTTCGACTTTTGAGAGGCGCCATCGAAGAAGGCCCAGGGAGTGTTTCTATTCACTATTTCAGGAGCAACAATTCTTCGGGGGGGGGGCATGGTTTTTGCTTGGGGAAAGTGAAATTATATCTAATCCCTTTCTTGCTACCTCTTCAGGTGAGCTGGCTTTTTCTTGGAAAATGGCTTTGTTCCTAGCCAGCCATAGACCCCAAATGTGGATGAGTGGTAGGGCTTTTATCTGGGTTGTTTGAGGGGATGATGCCCAATCCTTCCATGCCTCTTCAATTGTGCTGCCTTTCCAACTGAAGATTGAGGATGTGAGAGATTTTGAATGCTCCCAGACTTGTTTGGAGAAAGCACAGTGTAAGGAGAGATGATTTGAATTTTCCTTGGCATCTTTGCAGAGGCTACACCATCCTGGGCCTGCTATCTAGCTTTTCTGAAGATTCTCCCATGTTGGGATTTTGTTTGCAAGGAGACATCATGAGAAGATTTTTTCCTTTAGCGGGCATTTTGTCTTCCAAATCCCTTTCTGCCACCACTTTTGTCTCTCTTGGAACAGTTGAGAACAGAGATGTTGATAACCAATCTTTGGGGTGTATTTCCCGAATTGAGCTTTTTCCCAAATCAATTCATCTTCTCTGTTAGTGATTCGGATGTGAGAGGATTGTAGAGCTATAGTGTACTGATCCCAAAGGTTTGCCCAATGTTCTGGGATCTCCAAGTCTTGACTCTTCCTCCAACCTTGATGCCATATGTTTGTTGAAGTAGGATATGCAATTTGATTTAAATGGTAGCACCCCTTTTGATGAATATGATGAATTAAAGGTTGGGGAAGAATGTGATTTTGGGCACTACCTGGCCAGGGGCCTGCCCCTATTCTAAGTTTTGTTCCGTCCCCTAACTTCCAAACCAATCCTTCTGAGATAATTGAGAAAGAGTGGTACAGAGCTTTCCAGATAATGGATCCAGATGGTGGTTTCTTGGATCCCATATCCCTGATCCAATCTAGAATCGGGGTTGGGGTGATGTATTTTTGGGTTATGACTTCTGTCCACACACTCTGAGTTGAGATGAGTCTCCATCCTAGTTTTTTTGCCAGAGCTTTTGCAAAGAAGGGAGTATTCTTGATTCCCCATCCTCCCATTGCTTTTGGTCTAGCAATTTGATCCCATTTTATCCATGGGAAAACCTTTTGATCTTTCTTCCCCGACCATAGAAAGTTTGAGCATATTCTTCTGGATTTGTTCAAGATTGATTTAGGTATCCATGCGAGTGCCATCGAGTAAAATGGAATTGCTTCCAAAACTGACTTGATCACAACTAATATGCTTGCTCTTGAGAGCCACCTGTTGCACCAATTGTTTATTCTAACTTCCAGTTTGGCCAGCAGTTAGTTCCAGTCCTCCTTTTTGTAACAGTTGGGTTTAAGTCTGAATCCTAGGTATTTTATTCCATCATCCAGAGATGACTGTTGATATGGAAAAAGAGCCTGTAAAGATCTCTGCATGTCCTCCTCCAAATTTATTGCTGTCAAGGAGGATTTCTGAAGGTTTATTTGCATACCTGTAGCTTTACAAAAGAGGGTTAGGATTTCTGAGAGCCTTTCTGCCTCTCTTTTAGAGTCCTTGCAAAAGATGAGGATGTCATCCACACTATAATAGGTGTGATATGCTTGTTGTTGAGGTTATTATGAGGCCTTCGAACAAACCTCTTCTCTTGGCATCTAGGATAGCTCTGCTTAATCCTTCTGCAACTAATAGGAAGAGCAGGGGGATAGTGGACATCCTTGTCTCAGGCCCCTTTCAGCATGGAAGAAAGGGGAAGCTGCTCCATTTATAAGGACTGCAAAAAGAGGCTGTTGTTATGCATGCAAAGATCCATTTTATGAATGGGTAGTTGAAGTCTAGATGTGTGAGCAGGAGTCTGAGGTAAATCCAGCTTACTCTATCAAAGGCCTTTGAGAGATCAATTTTCAGGATTGCCCCCTTTGCTTTTTTTGTTTTGGTAATGTGAACTACCTCCTGAGCAACCCCTATGGCTTCATGTATTTTTCGATCTTCCAGAAATCCAAATTGTTCTTTGGAGATGATCTTTGAGAGGACCTTTCGAAATCTCTGTGCAATAATTTTTGTGACCACCATTAGAGGAATTTTGGGGTCTAAAATGGGCCTCCTAAGGAAAATAATAAAATAATAGTTAAAATAATAAAATAATAGTTAAAATAATAAAATAATATTGATTAATTTTGAAGGAAGAAAAAAAAAACTACTTTTTGTGTTCGTATTTTCAACATATCTCCCTGTGTTTTTACTCAAATTTTGATCGGGAGAGCTCGTTGGATGCGGAACAAATTCTGCACGAGCTCTCCCGATCGAAATTTGAGTAAAAAGACAATGAGATATGTCGAAAATACGAACAAAAAAAATAGTTTTTTTTAATGACAAATATGTCAATTCAACCATTATGGTTGACTTATTTTATTGATATTCTATTGGTTCTTGAATTCCAACTCACAAAAACTTATTTTGGCACATTTTCTTATAAGGCCCATTTTAGACCCCAAATTTCCTCTAATGCTTGTAGGTTATGTTGCACAAAGAGATAGGTCTGTAGTCCTCCAAAGATTCTGGAGAGACTTTTTTTGGAATTAGGATTAAGAAAGTTGTGTTCAGTGGAGGATGGAGGACACCATTTTTTCTTGTTTCTTCTACCAAGTGTAGTAAGTCTGGGCCTATGGAGTCATATCCTGCTATGAAGAAATCTACTATCCACCCATCTGGCCCTGGGCTTTTATCCTTTTGAAAGCTATGTAGGGTTGCCTTTAACTCCTCCTCTGAGACTTCATCCATTAACTCCAGGTTGTCTTCCTCATTTATGCTTCCAGGGAAAAACTGAGAAATTTGAATTACTTCTGCAATAGTTGTTTGGTGGTCCTCTTTAAAAATGCTTTCGAAATATTTCCTCCCTGTGTCAGCTAGATCTTCAAAGGTGTTTACTGTCTCATTGTTTTCGTTCTTTAGCTCCCATATAGTATTTTGTTGCTTCTTGCCTTTTGCAAAGGCCTGGAAGTATTTGGTATTGTCATCTCCACATTCCATCCAAATTGCTCTGCTTTTTAATCTCAGGACCTCCTGTGTTTCCAATAGAAGTTTTGTTCTTGAGGCTTCTAGTGAGAAGAGTTTCTCTCTGTCATCTTGAGTAAGGAAGCCTCCCCCTATTTTGTTTTGGAGCTCCTTCAAATCTTGCTCAATTTGGATGATGTGTTGATCATCTTGCAACTTCTTGTTTATTGCCCATTGCTTAAGGAGTTTTTTTATTCTTGTTGGGTTTTGGGTGAAATCAATGGCAGCTCTAGTGCCATTTTCAGCCAAATATGGGATCCAATTTGAATTGATGAGTTGTACTACTTCTTCATTCTTGAGCCATGCAGAGCAGAGCTTCAATGGACTAGCCGGCTTTTTTGGTTGCTTCCTAATTTCCAGGCAGATGGGTAGGTGGTTTGAGTCCGCTCCTAAATCCACCCATTGCTTAAACATGAGGTCTGTCTCCAACAGATCTTCAGATATCAGAAATCTATCCATTCTCTTGGCTATTCTTTCTTCTCCCAGACGTCTGTTTGACCAAGTTGGTTTTTGGGGTTGTGGGTCGAGGTCGATCAGTTTGGAGTCCATCAGGAGGTTGTTGAAATAGGGGGCTAGGGATCAGTTCGTGCTTTTGGCCCCCAAACTTCATGGGCTCCGAGAGTGAAATTGAGATCCCCCCCTATAATCAAGTTTCTTTCATTTACAAACCCTGCTCTTTTGAAGGAATCCCAAAACTCTGCTCTATTTGTGTAAGGCCCATAGATGTTTACAATAGTTAGAGTTGTGTTTGTTTTTACCCAGCAAAGGTGGGTTCCCAACCCAAGTGGGGAGCCCCAAGAGTTAGTGCACCGAATGCTTGTTTTCTTCCATCCAATTGCTAGACCTCCAGAGTGGCCAATAGCACTTTGCGCTATGAAAGAGTATTGTGGAAGAAGTGATGATAAACTATTTTCAGCTTCCAGCTCTAGTCCGATGGTTTCTTGAAGAAGAATGACTTCTGGTGAGAGAACCTCCATCATCCTGTTTAGGGCAAGTTTTTTCTGGGTGCTTGCCAGACCCTTGCAGTTTAGAGAGACAAATTTCATTTTGGCACCCCATCTGGAGTTTGCACTGCTCTAAGCAATGGTTGTTTGTCTGCCACTTGCTTGATCCCTGAGCGCCATGCTCTGGGCCGTAGAGAGGTGAGATGGTCTTCCTCTCCCTTTGTTTTTGGAGGTGATCCTAGGGTTTACCCCGAGTCATATTGCAGGAACTTTTGGGTTTAGAGGGATTGAAACATCCCTTAAACGAAGGTGGAAGCGGATAAAGGACTGAGTGGGCGAGTCATTTTTTATGGGGGGAGGGGAGGCTGTCTGGTTTGTAGTGGAGATGCTTTTAAGTGTGGGGGTTGAGGTGCAGCTTTTTGGGGGAGGGGGAATGTTTGTGAGAGGGGTAGGCAAAAAAAAATTTCTCATTCAAAGATAGAACATTCAGATGTTTACTAAGGGAAGAAGAGCTCATACCCGGTAGGGAAGACACATTCAGACGCTGTTCCATCTGCTGAGGAAGCCCTTCTGCTTCTACTGCACCCATTTTTTTCGATTGATCCGATGGTTGTTCTGTGGCCTCCGACCTAAGAGGATCTTCATCTACAGCTGTGTTCGGATCAATTTCTTTGGAGCTCGTAATCGCTAATCGCCTAACCCACTTCCTTCTTCCGAATGTTGAGGGAACAAAGTTTGGGCAATTTCTTGCCAAGTGTCTTGTTTCATGACATTTGTGGCATCGAAATGGGAGCCCTTCGTAATGCAACAGCTATTTTTTTATCTTGGTTTGCCAAACCAATTTAAAGGATTCCGGAAGACTGGTTCTGATGTTTAAAGAGACTAGGATCCTGGCTACCTTTCTGATTTTCGTGTGCTGATATGAGAGGTCTGCTTCAATGTAAGTCCCTAGCTCTTTCCTGATGTCACTAAGTGAGGCCGGGTTCCAGAATTCCCATGGTAATCTTGGCAAGCGAACCCAGACTAGTATTGTATCCAGTCTCTTTGTTTTCGCATCGAATAAGGGGGTCCACCGCTTTAGCTGAAACGGGTTTTTTCCATATGTCCAGACTCTGCTGCGAATGAGGTCTGCATCCTCTCTGCATCTGAAGCAGAAGCCGAACCAACCCTTTGCTAGCGGAGTAATATCCAGGCCTTCACCTTGAAACCCTGTCCAATTTTCCCTCACCCATTCCTCCATTTTCCCGAGGGTGGGGTTTCATCCTCTGATTTTCCCGACTAGGGCTAATCCGTCCATTTCGAGGGCTTCTTCCATGGAGACGTCGACTCCACAAATTAGGTTAAAATCTCCTCTAGAGGGATTTAAATAGTGATTCTTTCGTTTCCTCGATCTGATTAGGGTTTCCTCCGCGCTTCTATCGGGAGGGGTGCCTTCGTCTTCCGGGGTGGGGTTCCCGTTCGGGAGTTCATCCAAATGTTCAACAGCTTCTCCTGTGGGTCCTGCCTGTAATACTAGAGGATCGGTTTCTCTATTTGGGGATCCTTTCGGATGTTGTGGTTCTGCTTGGGGAGATTCGTTGACGAGGGTTCATGTAACTGTGCTCCGAGGTTGGTTAGTGTGGAATAATGAGTACGGGGCTCCTCCTATGACCGGGTTTAATGGCCATGCTGCGAACAAACCTAGCCGCTCTTCATCAGGCAGAGAATCCGGAACCCTAATCTCGGTTCTAGCTGTCAAGTTTTCCATAGTGTTCTGCACTGTGTCCGGGGACAGGATTCTGGTAATTTTCGGTGAGGAGAAGATATTGAGCCTTTGCTACAGGTCATCCGAGTAGTCTACCATGTCTACCGGTAACCTGGACCCTGCTCCTTGCTCCATGACCGGATTCTTCCCGTTCCACCTACTGTTCCTCCCGTGACAGCTTGCCCGTAAAGACTAAAAACTAAGAAAAAAAAATTGTCCTCCGTGGCACCCCCATGGGCTCCCACCTTAGGGCTCCCGCCTGATTCCACCGCAGGGTCGCATTTGCTGCAGACCCCGACATAAAAAAGTATATATTTTCAATTCTGATTTTTTTTTCAACAACCAATTAAATAATATTATTTATTATATATTATAATTATTAAATAAACAATATTATTTTTTAACTAATATTTTGTAAATATGTCTATGGGCTCACTTAATAGCAACAACCACATTAATTTTATTTAATGTGTGTGAATAAGCCGATTCAGATACATTAAATAAAATTAATTGATTGTTGCTGGTAGTTAGATGAAAAAACATAAACCTTAGTCCACCCCAAATCTCAAATACAAACAGTATATATGTCCATTATATTTAAAATACTTCTTTCAATTTATGGATTTAACATGGTGTGCTTAATAAATACTTATAACTAGTTCCTTATAATTGATAGACTGGGTTGATGGAAACAAATTAGGTGAACTGTCAAACGGATTGTCTTTCATAATTATTCATATGAGTTGATTTCTTTTGTATGATAAATGTTCATAAGATAGATAGTCCAATCATCTTGTACCCTTTCAATCCCAGCATCTCAGAGTTTTCCAATTATTAACATTCGAGCATATTTTCAAACCATGATAGCCATGAAACCGAGCACTCCAAAGAATTCTCAATTCGGAGCTCAAATCTTCAAACCAAAGGAGATTTGAAAGACAAGAAATTCTCGGGAAAGACTGCTGTCGGGAGGGAAGACTTGAGACTGCCAAGGACTTATTGCGATAGAGTTTATTATACACTTTTTTTTTTCACTCTGTGTCTCTGTCTAAGATAATAATAACTATTTATTTAGCAATTTAATTTCAGAATTTTAATTCCACTGCTTTATATACGAGAGACGTGAATTTTTCATTCTGTCAAACAAAAACTGAACCCCTAAAAGAGTCTGATCAATAAGTACAGAACGATCCCCATAAAAAAAACTTCATTCTTGTCACTCTCTCAAAACACAAAACAAAAACTGACCGGCTAAAAAACTCTGATCAATAAGTAAAGAACGATCCCCTAAAAAAAACTTCATTCTTGTCACTCTGTCAAAACACAAAACAAAAACTGACCGGCTAAAAACCTCTGATCAATAAGTACAGAACGATCCCCTAAAAAAACTTCATTCTTGTCACTCTGTCAAAACACAACAAAAACCGACCGGCTAAAAAACTCTGACAAAGTTAGCTGATATGCTATATAGATCAATAAGTACAGAACGATCCCCATAAAATACAAAGAACTGGCTGATTCTAAGCACGGTCCATCGCATTAGTGATTTAGTAAGCTACTTTGATTTTTCACATAAGAGCTAGAAGTGAATTGGATTTATGACATATTGTAGCATTGAGTAACAAAGCACCGGGAAGTTGAAATTGAAGAAATCGTGGAGTTAGTAGGAGTTTGCATACATTTCTTCACCAAATCAAGCTCTCATCTGTTTAGGATATTGGACTAATAACATAAAACCTCCAAAAAAAAGAGTGTAAAATTCTAAAAGAAAGGAAGTTTTTAACATTCACTAAAAGGAAACGCTCGTTGAAAATGGCTTTTCTTGGGTTGTTCAACGGAGTTTCCCAACGTAAAAACTAAAATGTTGTCAAACCTATTATAATATAACTTGATCCGAGTATAAAAACTACATCTCCATTTATGGTTATCCGACTTCTAAAATTGTTGAAGTGACGTAGGTTTTAAATCCATAATGCAACCCATTCACTATCTAATATTAAATGGAAATTAAGGTTTTAAGCAACATCAGTTAGCATTCAACTGTTTTTAAATAACTACCTATACGACTTCCTCCCGCTAGGGATTTTGAGCACATAATATAACTTGATCCGAGTAAAGGCCCTGTCTTAGCTTGCCCATACAGATATGGCCATTTTAACTATGGCTTAAATTTAAATGCGGCTTGTTCAAGAGTTGTTAGATGCAAGGATCATAACTCCTAGTCAAAGCTCTAGCACTTGTCGTATTAGCCAGGAATAAAGATGGGTTTTATAGCCATTTTTTCAAGAAATAGTTTAATTTGGAACATGTTTATATTTTAGAATATAGAGTGAATTAGTATTTATGATTTTTTATAAATTATAAGAGGATAAGACAACTGTAATGTTCATTTATAATTTTTTCTAAATTATAGAAGAATAAGATAAGTGTAATGTTCATTAATTTTAAAGCAGTTTTTTTCTAAATTGTAAGAGAATGAAACAAGTGTAATGTTCATTGATTTAAAGGTTGTTTCACAATTGCTAAAATAATATATAAAAAAAATTAATAATTTAGTTTACTAGTAAATTATAAATAAAATATATAATTTAATAAGATTTGATATCTAAATATTAAAAAAGTTTTGAAATTAATATTTATATTAAAAAATAAAATAAAAATACAAATTAAATAAAATTATGTTTTGTATATTGAATATTTTATTTGTTTTCTTTAATAATTATTATCATTAACACACATAGAAAACATCATCAATAAATACTAGCTTGACTTTCTTCAACCAACACATTTGGAAAACAGCATCAATAAGTACTAGCTCGAGGTTCTTCAACCAAATGTCATTTATTAATTTGATAATTATTATCATTAACCAATATGTATTATTAGAGAACATCATCAATAAGTACCAATTCGAGGTTATTCATCGAATGAATGTCATATATTACTATATAAGTACTAGCTCGACATTCTTAACGAAATGTCATTTATTATTAGAGAACATCATCAATAAGTACTAGTTCGAGGTTCTTCATCAAATGAATGTCATATATTACTATATAAAATATAAGTTTGATTTTTTTCTAAAAAAAAAAACTTTTTTGCTATTTATATTAAATCAAGGAAAGAATACAACCTTCTTACAGTTCCTTACAAATTTTTGCAGAAAATGTTCTTTCAGATATATAATACATAACCCAAAATGATTCATTCTTCAAGCTAGTTCAGGAGACTATTCCTTCCAGTGCTTCAACAACTGATCAAAAAGACAAAATAAGATTTCCTCTATAGTCTAACATATTCAAATTCTGCTCTGAATATAAGCTTCTTTAGATCAAAAAAGCCTTCAAAGGTCTTCTTCCCTTCCATATATTCCTGAATACTTGCAAATCCAAACAAATATGAGAGTGCTTCTTTTGAAAGTGAGTCTGTTGTAGAGTTGAAGCACCTCGAAATATGGCTAAAAGTAATGCTTGCAAAAGACTTTTTAATCAGTTGGATTTTATGACTCCAATGACTAAGAGATAAACTTGCAGTTTTGAAATACCATTATGCTAGTCTATAATAATCTTTGAGTCACCATAAATACTAAGATCAGTTGCTCCAATAAGAGAAGCCATAAGAAGAAGACCATATAAACTTAAGAGTTCATCTTTTGTGTTTGTCTCCGGACCACCACCAAAACTGAAATACAAAAAGTGATCTTTACTTAAGTTAAGGACAAAGCCACAACCACAATTATACAATTTGGATGCACCATCAAAGAATCCAATTGCTCCATTTGAAACCTCTGTTGGCTTAAATAGCTTTTTGGTGATCCTTTTGTAGACAAGATTCTCATATTCCTTAAATAGATTCAGAATTCTCACGCTGCAAATATGAACATTTGGATGATTGGCTACAAAAACAGAGGAATTCCTAGAAATCTATATAGACCAGAAGACAAAAATAGGCAACAATTTATAAAGATCTTAGTAAACCAGTTTTGAAAAGAGTTTTCTAAAATATTAATTCCCCAGCAAGAACTAAGACTAAAATGGTATTTTATATTTTTCCAAACATCCAAACAGAAAACACATTCCACAAATAAGTGAGAAGTAGATTCACCTTCATTTCTGCACAAAAGAAAAATAGAAGGACTCTGTCAACCTCTATTTAGTAAATTTTTCCAAGTAAGGATTTTGTCCTTAAGGGTTAGCCACCGAAAGCATCTTAATTTGGTTCGGATGTTCCATTTGCATAAACCTTTAGACCACCAGAATGGCTCCATATGAATAACTTTTTTTATCATGAACTCATATGCCAATTTAGTCGTAAAGACCCCATTTTTCTTTTTTTCAGACCATACCAGAGTGTCTTTTTTTTTGCTAAGCTTTATACCAGCAATCTTCAGAACTTCAATGTAAGAGTCCCATTTGTCTGCCCAATGACCACTAAGTCTCAGACCTCTTTCATTTAACTAGTATCCACCTTTAAGGATAGCCCACTTAGTCCTCACCATAACATTTAGAGTCTTCATATCAATCCATTCGAGATGTTCTATAATTTCTGTTGGAAGATGGGGTCGACCAAAATCACCTATAAAAGGATCAATGCCAATTAGAATATTTTTCCCATTATGTCTTTTTTCAGCCACTAAATTACTTTCATCATACTACTCCAAATTACTGATGCATTTGCACAATAGAACTTAGACTTCTTAATCCAAGTATTGACAGAAATATTCTTCAAATATTTTGATTTCATTACCTCACTCCTCAAATTGAGAAAAGAGACATCTCCGAAGTGATTTAAGGCATAGAGCAGAGTTAAATATAGACAAATTTGGAGAAGCTAATAACTCCAACGATGCTAAATGGAATTTTCTTTCACCAGTTGATCTAGAGCATAGAAAATGAAAAAAAAATTCCTTATAGAAGAGATGATAGATGTTGGAAGTTTGATCAGAGAACACTAGTATATAGGGATTCTTTGTAGATTAGTGTTAGCATACCCCCAAGAGTTAAAAATATTTATGACCAATTTGAAATCCTTTTGTCAATCTTTTTAATAATCCAGTGCCAGTCCTTCACTCTGTAGCTGTTGGGTTTAATATAGAAACCCAAATATTTAAAACCATATATTCCAACTGCTCAAATTTATACTGGAGAAGATCCTTTAAATATTTTTTGCACTCTTGCTGAATATTATGAGTATAACTGCATGAATTTTGTCGGTGTTGATATCCATACCTGAAGCATTGCAAAAAACATCCAGAAGAGAAAGCATAGTCTTCCATTCATAAATATTGTCAAGTCCAAATAGGATAAACATCATCTACAAAAAGTAAATAAGTGATTAAGACTTTTTCTGAGAATTTTATACCTATAAAAATCCCATCCTCCCGGAATTTAATGATAAGTCTGTCGAGCCCATCAATAATAAGAAAAAATAACAGAGGGGAGAGAGGGAAGCCTTGCCTCAGTCCTCTAGAACTTCTGAAAAAGGAAGTTGGAGAACCATTTATCAAAATAGCAAAATTTGGAGTGGTGACACAGGCCATTACCTAGTTTATAACATTAGCAAGAATGCCAATTTAAAGAAGAACCAATCTCAAAAAGTCCCAATTGACTTTGTCATAAGCCTTAGCTAGATTGAGATTCATAACCACTGATCTGAGATTTTTTGCCTTAACAATATGTAAACATTCCTGGGTAGTCCCTACAGCATCAAGAATATGCCTGTTATTGTTATAGCTGATTTCACCACTCTAGGTGAATCACACTTTGTATGGCCTTCCCCTGTCCCACTACAGACTTCTTAGACCCCATGGACCATTTTTTTTCCATTGATGTTTCCTTGACCATCCCTAAAAACATGTGAAAAATGATACACGCGACTTTTAAACTTATAAGCGCGTATATACGTGGGTTTGACCACTAAAACCGCGTACATCGGGATGTGTATAAAATCCAAATCATTTTGGAGTTTTCCTTGACATGGATCCGACTCACTTGACTCCTGGCCTTCCCTATGCCTTGAGATTGCTCGGATTCGACCTTTCATTACCCCTTTGAAAAGCTATATAAGGAACCCCTTGGTACATTGAAGGCATGAGAGAGAATTGAGAGCAAAGAAACTATAGTCCATTGTTGCCAGAACTTATGCTTGAGTCTGCATCCCTTTGTCCCTTGGAGCACTTTTGTGTTCTTCCCAAGCTTGCCTTTTGCTTGTGAGCTTGCTATCGAGAGATGGAGGATTGAGGTGGTGGAGGCCTAAGTGGGGAATTCAGTTTCTCCGGTTCGTAGACATGCCGACAGAGGTTGTATCTTGTAATCTTTGATTTATATTAATACAAATATCTTTTCCTGTCCAATAATGTGTGTTTGAATGAATATTTTATCCATTGGATTATCTCAAATGCTTATACATTATTGATTATATATGCTAGAATAGATCTAACACCATGATATCTAAAATGCTTGTATTGTTTGCTTGTTGTTGAGGAAGTAATCTATCAATTCAAGCTGAAGTTGGAAAGCTCAACGGGGATCTACTTCAACCGTCTAGAATAAGGTACGAGGTCTGATCCTTTAGTGTTAGACATTTAATTTCTATTGCATATTGGAAATGATTGATTTCTGGAGTCAAGCTGTCTGTTGTGGTACCCCAAGCCATAGGAATTTCTCTCTGTAATAGAATTGGCGACTCCGCTGAGGATGTTCCTTGTTTTTATTTGGGGTTGGGGGCACAATGGGTTTGATATTATTGACTTGCTCTTAGTTTCTCCCTGTTTCTGTGTCGCATTTTATAGTATGTTTGTCCATTGACACTCCCCTTTATTGGTTTGGCCTTGGCTTGCTTTTTACCACTGCCTTATCTATATACGCGGGTTTTTGGCCAAAATTTGCGTACATATGCAGATTTTTGGCCAAAAGTCGCGTACATACGCAACTGTTCTTTAAACAGTCACGTACATCCTCCCTTTCGGTGAGTTTGATGTTGTGGGAAGTTGCTGGGTGGGTTGTGAGTGTGGTTGGGTCTTCCTTGGGTCTGATGTTGTCTGTTGGATGCTTCTTTTGTGACCAAAGATCGCTTTTTCATTGATTTTTCTTTGAAATTAGTTTTAGTCATTTATCCTTTTTGTTTTGCCATTAGTGCATGACTCCTTTTTGTCTTGGTGTCTTGCTGGGCTTGTCTTCTATACTTGCTGCAGATACTGAGAGTTTTAGATGACTTTTATTGCATTTTTCATTCTTTTATATTGAAAAACACAAAGTAGTTGCACTCTTAGTTGCATCTTAGATATGGATTTGAGGAGGTACTTGCATTGGATTGCTTGGATGAGAGTTGTGTTTAGGCTTTCATATAGGAAGGATTGCATTGGCATTCAGAAAGGAATATATATTTATGCATCTCATGTAGTGGCATACCCTATTTTTCATTTGACAAAGATTGCACTTAGCATTGTTTGTTATGGTGTGCATATTTATTTCACTGCTGAGTCATAATGTCATTAGTTGCACGGCCATTTCCTTTTGATTACTTATAGCTAATTAAAATGAACTACACTCTTTTCTTTTCTAGGGTGCACCAACAAGCTTAGGTTTGAGGGTCTTGGAATAGTTCATTGAGAGTAAATTCTCCAAGACCACTAAACAACAACATGTATGTGTCTGTCCAGGTGAGTGTGTGAATTCCTTGGTATAATTGGTGTTTCTCAGGATCCTCCTCTCAAAAGGGAGTTAAGCATGAGGCAATGTGAGCGGTTATTGATTGGGATGACCCCTATTCATAACTGAGTAGCACTGGAGATATTTCCAGGATTGTATTCGTATCTGGGGGCTTTTTCGATATTTTCGGGCTTTTCTACCCTTCCCATACGGTCAATCCTGCGTGCGACTGTCCGCTTGAGCATCGATTATATTGAGGTGACCTTAGTTGCCTTACCTAGGATATCGAGGGGGTACTTTACAGGGGTTATTCTGCGGGTGTCCCGGCCAGGTTGGGGTCGGACAACACAGTCGCTTTATGAGTTGAAGCTGAGGGCCACTATAATTGGTTACGTACCTCCGCTTGTAGTGTATGGGAGTTTTGAGCCTCTCCTAGGCGAGACATACCTACTGCATTCGGGAGCTCACATATCCTCCCTTTGGTTTGCTTGTATTTTGGCTGTAGATTTTCTTAGGAGTGTGCTCATTGTGAGCTAGTTGGCCTTTGGGATCGTGGTTACTTGAGTATATTTATGCTCTCTTGAGTTTGGGTCCTTTTATTTTTGGCATGCCTAGTATCCTGTCACCCATCCTTAGTCCTAGTATGGACCCTGGTGTCAGACTTGGGGGCATCACAACCCCTTACCCTGCTCATAGATTTTGGAGTGGTCACATTCTGCCCTCTGCTCCATTTGTGGAGGATGTTGACACCGGTGGTCACCCTCATGGGGGTGGTAGTGGATGCGTGAACGTTTGGTCTACACCTTACTTTCCTTTTTTATGTCCCATCGTTAACCGCATTGTTTCCTTTGGGTGCAATTGTCATGATCATTTATCCCTATATCCTATAGTTTGGATTCTTTATTAACTATTTCAGGTTGTTTTGCACTAATATGGTTGTCATGTAGGGTCCAGTTTTTGTACTCTCTCTCCGAGGTTTCAACCCGTTCGTTCCTATCATAGATATCATGTCTAAACTGGCATATAGGTTAGGATTTCACATCCGCTTGCATTTTGCATGACCTTATGACTGTTTCATTTTAACCTTAGGTACGAACCCATTCCATGGTATCACGGAACCTTCATGCTGCTGTTAGAAGTGATATTATGTGAATGGTAGAGCTTTCCTATACATGGGTGTCCTAGTTAGATCCCTTTTGCATTTGGTACCCATGCTGTGAGTCATCTCTTAGGTCCAAGAGTCCCTTTTAGTCTTGCCATGACATTTCGCAAGAGCCTCATACTCCTCTTGATCTTTTGCTGGCCTATTTCCCTCAGGACTCCCTCATGTCAATTTGTGAATGCATTATCATGAGCTTTGCCAGCTACCTTATTGAGCTTTATGCCGGCTCCCCTCACATTGCGTTTCAGCCATATAGCCCGAGCTTGTCTCATGTCTAGCCATGTAGAGCCATTTTGTTATATCCTTCGCAGATTGTTTCCCTTTTTATTGGGAGGGAATTTTCCCCCGAGTGTCGATATCCTACACATGTATCCTTGCATTGAGCATAGGTATGTTCCACTGATTGGAACTAGTTTGTTTTCCCTTATGACACTCGTCTCCTCCTAGTCTGTAACTATAAATCCATTTTATTCTTTTTCAAGCTTTTTAAATAATTGAAAAAATCTAAAAAAAAAAATCAAAAAACGAAAACGTCGGACAAGAAAAGATGTTATCTGTGGCAGCTGTCGAGTCGTGTCGCCTTCGAACAGAGCACTGTATATCACATCGATTGGTTGGGTTATAGTTTGACTTTAGGAGCTGTACTCATTTATCTGAGTTTATCACCACCGACTGGTTAAGCTTCCAGTCCCTATGGAGCCTCTGTCGATGCCTCCTGTGTCGCAGAGATGTCCCAGTTTGTATATCGAGTCTGTGCTTCCTTTATTCAGTCACCATACGCCGTTATGCTCTTGTTCGAAGGCAGTTAAAGCCTGAGTCGGCCATTCCTCAGTTCTCTTGACTTTGCATGTCGGCCATTCTCGGTACAGTTACTGGATTGTGCACCTTATGATCGAGTCCTTCCACATTATATAGCTTTGCTGAGTACCTCGTGTTGGATGATGGGGGATGTCTTAATGCCCTCCTTCCAGCGGATTTCATCCCATCGACTTCAAATCATTTATTCTGGGATTGGAATCTAGAGTCATTTTGAGTGCCTTGAGACTTGCAGTCATCAGTGGCAGGTTCTTTCACCATCGACAGTCTTTTGGAATACATCAATGTCCCCTGATCGATGGATCCTCTCAAGTGTTCGACCTCAACACATTTATTCACACTTGTTAGTTTGCACTCTAGTACCTTGATTCCCATTTTCATCATCGATGGGTAATCTCGCGTCTGTTAACAGTATACATTAATGACCGGTAATCAGACGATGGACTACTATGTTCGACTTTGACACCTCTATTTGCATAGTAGGACATGTACTCGTAGCGGTTTGTGTAGAAGACTTTCCAGATTGGTGGCATCTCTTATATGATACCTCCTTAATCGTGCCAGTGTTCATGAGATTTCAGATCTCGTGACTTGATTCCAGTATATGTCAGATATTTCCAACCACTATGGAGATCTTGATCTGTTATATATCTTCAACCATTATGGAGATCATGGTCCTTTGTATATCTTCATCATGGAGATTTTGATCTATGTATATTGTACGTGGTGATGACCACATATGTGATATCTTGTATCATGCCTATTCATGGCCATTGTACTCTTATCTGGGACTGCTATATGTATTTGCAGTGATGTGCAGAGTTGTATTATTGTACTATGCTGATTGGGTGGCTGGTTTTCCATTTGGGATCATTCATCACTCCACTTCTGGGATGGACTTATAATGTATTTCGACCATCGTATGACCCCTCTGACCTCACACATTAGGGAGCATCTATTATAGCTGATTTCACCACTCCAGGTGAATCACACTTTGTATGGTCTTCCCCTGTCCCGCTGCAGACTCCTTAGACCCCATGGACCATTTTTTGTCCTTTGATGTTTCCTTGACCATCCCTAAAAACATGTGAAAAATGATACACACGACTTTTAAACTTTAAGCGCGTATATACGCGGGTTTGACCACTAAAACCGCGTACATCGGGATGTGTACAAAATCCAAATCCTTTTGGAGTTTTCCTTGACATGGATCCGACTCACTTGACTCCTGGCCTTCCCTATGCCTTGAGATCGCTCAGATTCGACCTTTCATTACCCCTTTGAAAAGCTATATAAGGAACCCCTTGGTACATTGAAGGCATGAGAGAGAATTGAGAGCAAAGAAACTATAGTCCATTGTTGCCGAAACTTATGCTTGAGTTTGCATCCCTTCGTCCCTTGGAGCACTTTTGTCTTCTTCCCAAGCTTGTCTTTTGTTTGTGAGCTTGCTATCGAGAGATGGAGGATTGAGGTGGTGGAGGCCCAAGTGGGGGATTCAGTTTCTCCGGTTTGCAGACGTGTCGACAAAGGTTGTATCTTGTAATCTCTGATTTATATTAATACAAATATCTTTTCCTGTCCAATAATGTGTGTTTGAATGAATATTTTATCCATTGGATTATGTCAAATGCTTATACATTATTGATTATATATGCTAGAATAGATCTAACACCATGATATATATAATGCTTGTATTGTTTACTTGTTGTTGAGGAAGTAATCTATCAATTCATGCTGAAGTTGGAAAGCTCAACGGGGATCTACTTCAACTGTTCAGAATAAGGTATGAGGTCTGATCCTTTAGTGTTAGACATTTAATTTCTATTGCATATTGGAAATGATTGATTTCTGGAGTCAAGCTGTCTGTTGTGGTACCCCAAGCCATAGGAATTTCTCTCCGTAACAGTTATCCAAAAAGCCAAACTGTTATTTGGATATAAATTTAGAAAGAAAAGGCTTTAATATATCAGCAATTATTTTTGAAATCATTTTGTAGATCAAGTTGAACAAAGCTATAGGCCTGAAATCATTGAAAGAAACTGGACTGTCTTTTTTGGGGACTAAAGTGATTAAAGTTGCATTTAGGGCTCGAGACATAAATCCTTTTCTTCTGGAAAATTTCGCTAACTCAAGTAAATATTTCACTAAGATGTCAAAGAAAGCTAGGAAGAACTCGATTGTCCAACCATTTGGTCCAAGACTCTTCTCCTTAGCAAATTTATGCAAGAAATTCTTAATTCCATCGAGAGTAATTTCTTTGCCTATGTCCAATCCATCTTCTTTTGAAAAAAAAGAGGGATAGAGTTCCAAAACTTTTAGCTAATTACCAATAAGAGCCTTCTGATGATATTTGAACAAAGATTTAAACTATGATTATGCTGCCATTTTAATCTTTATCCTCAAAGTGAGACATTAAACCATTTTCATCATGAATCTTCCAGATAGCATTTAAATTTCTATGAAAAGATGCATAGTTATGGAAGAATTTTGTATTTCTGTCACCTACTTCCAACTAGGTGGCTCTACTTTTGAGCCTTAATTTTTCTTCATTTTTCAACAGAATTTGATCCTGGATGAGTTGAAGAGATGAGAGTTTTTTTAATACATCATCTGAAACATGCCCTGTAGAATTAGACAAAAGAATATCAACAATTTCCACTTCTGTTTGTTTAAAGTAGCTCTGTTCTCAATGCCTTTATTTTTTGTCCAAAGAACAATTTCTTTCTATCGTTTTTTTAATTTAAAACAGAAATGTTCCATCACATTTGTATTTCCTGAATTTTCAAAATTTTCCAAAATTCTCTTAACCATCAAACATAAATCATTGTTTTTGAGCCATGAATGATTGAATTTGAAAGGTCTATAAAAATTTCGTGGGTTTACATAGAGTTGGAGAACAATTGGAAAATGATCAGAAATGTTGTGATGTAAAACCCAAGACTTATAGCTTATGTTCATATCCAGCAGAGATTCTTTTATGAGAAAGTGGTCCAATCTTTTACCGACATTTTCCCCAATTTTCTTACTTCTACAGGTAGGGGTAATATTTGACTGAGCTAAATCAACTAACTGAGCCTTATCAAACATATCAAGGAAATAATCCTCCAGCAGATCTGAAGGAAGGACCGTTCCCCAATTCTCATAGGAATGTACGGTCAAATTGAGATCTCCACCTAAAATCAGATTCTCAATATTTAAAAGACCACTTGATACAACTCTATCCCAAAATACCTTTATGTCTTTAAATTGAAGCATATACATTAAGCATATTCCAAAATACCTTTATGTCTTTAAATTGAAGCATATACATTAAGCATATTCATCTCTTTATCAATTCCCTTGAAGTTACCATTTAGGAGAATCCCAACACAAGTTCTAAAAGGTTTGAATTTGTAGGTCCTAAGGTTCCAAAAAATAGCCAGCCCTCTCGATAAACCCACTGAATCAGTAGCACAACATTTCCAATCCTTTAAAATGTTCAGAAAGAATTCATAGGCTTTAAATCTTGGCGCCATCGTTTCTTGAACAAAATATATGTTTTCTTTATTATTCAAGATTTTTTTTTGAGAGCTCTAACTTTTGGACTAGCTCCCAGGCCCCTAATGTTGAAAGATATGCAAATCATTGGATAATCTCTGTTGTGGGCTTGTTTGCTCTAAGTGCCCTGTCTGTAGAACCAATTTCCTCAACAAGTCATAGTCTTTTTGAAAGGGGAGTATACCCATCTTCTAATAACAAATCATGTTCCCCTTCCTCTACATTAGAATCTACAAATAGTTCTTTCTTTTTCTTCCTATGAATAGTAACATTTTGATACCTAATGGAATTGATGGGGATAATCTCATCATTTTTCACAAGAGCATTAGAATAAACAAAAGGAGGGGATAAATTTGATACTTTTTGACAAGAAGTCGAGGGGCAATCCTTCATAAACCCCTCAGCATGATTGCAAGAGTCTAAATGTGAGATCAAATCTTTCGAACAACCTTTTAAAGCAGAAATAGTTTCCAAGGAAGAGGAAATACCTAAACATTTCAAGGTGGGAGGCATAGGAGTTGAAAACCTTGAATCTCTACCCAAACCCGAAGAATCAACAGGATCCAATATTTCAAAGGAGGGTTTGCACACAGGCGACCTAAAAATATTTGAATAGTCTTGCTGATAGAACTAGGATTTTTTAGTCTCTGTTCTAAATCTTTCTCCACTGATTTAATGAATATAAGCTCTTTAGAAGTTAAGTCTTCATAAGGTACAGGTGAAGGACAATCCGACATACCTGGGGATTGCACGTTCTCCTCCTTTAAATTAGAACTTTTTGATATGTCAGGAAGTATTTCAGTTGACATAGAGGACGAAGACCTCCTCCCAAGGTTATTCTCAACAAAACCAGTATTACAGTCACTCTTGACATGGCGTACCTCATGACAAATGAGACATCTGAATGGGATTCCTTTGTAATCCAGGTGTTGGTTAATAATAAAGTCTTTCCATAAAATCTGAAAGGAATCAGGCAGCCCCTTCGAGATATCCAAATCTACCAAAACCCATGCCTTTCTTCTATCTCCCCCATGCATAGAGACTTTTTCAACTGAAATAAATTTTCCTAGATGATTTGCGATCAGCTCTAAAATTTTCCTAGATGAAAATGAAGAAAATTGATAATAACATGTAGCTCAAGCATAAATAAGAGATGATTACATCTATTTTAAAAAGTTAAGTTTATAATGATTCATAATTCAAATCAAGAATAAGTTTATAATCATTCATAATTCAAATGATCCTCAAGTTATAGAGTATATGAAAGTTGTGTATACATCTTATATCCCTTGAATTTTGTAATATTTACTTTCTTAATCTACTTATCACATGAGATTGAGTTTATAGCAATGTACACTTTACATGATCCTCACATTATAAGATTTTCCCTTTACATTCTATGGGGGCCAGGGGTTTATATGCATCTTACAACAATTTCTTCTTTCATAATACTAGTAGAGCCACTTAACTTGTGGGTGAGGAACATTGATAGGTCACAAGTTAAGTGCCAAGAAGTGTGCAACTACCAATTATCTATGCATCAACTACTAGCTACCAGTTATCGATGCATGGTTACCTAATTCACCTGACACGAGGAAATGGAAATATGAATTTCTGACACTGACACGATCACCTCCAGAATCAAGACACAATGGAGGTGTTATATATATAGACATATAGATCCATTTTTTTTTGAAACTAGAACATTTACAAATATTGAATAGAAATTAGGGATGATTTTAAGGAACCATACTTATTTAAAAGTGTAAAAATGTTGGCGAATCTTACCAATTCTTAAAACGTCAACTATAACATGTTTGGCAATATTTTTCAAAAAATATTTTAATTTCCAAGGATTTTATATCGTTTATATAATAATTTGACTATTTTTAGGGTGGAAAAATTTTACCCCGTCAAAATTGGGCGAAACAGGGCTTCAAAAAATGCAAAATGGCAAATCTTTGTTTGGAGAAAAACATGGAAAAATAGCCCATGGGATAAATTTTGCCCCAAAAATGATCCCTGATAGAAATTCCTAATTAGAATCAATACACATTACACATTTTTTCATTCACAAATCACAATGAGTCACAAAGATGATAGCTCAAGATGTCGAAACCATATTTCTCATTAAATCATTAAAATCAAGATGTATTGCATAGATGTCAAAATGCCAATGGAAACTAGTAGTAGTAAATAGTAGATACAAAAAGGGGTAGATCATACATGAGATCAAGATCGAAGAATCTCATCTATCAATTGTCCTCCTCCATGCCTGAATCAACAAACTCACAATGCCATGACCCTCTTCTTCCTCCTCCTCCTCCTCCTCTCTGCCCATTTGATGATCTGCATCTGGTGTGGAGGATGACCCCTCCATAGGATCACCAGTGCCTCCTCCATCCTTTTCCTTAATCCTCTAGGGACATCTTGATGTTAGTGCTTTGTACAATTTATGGATCCATGTGCATCCATCTTGTTGTTGCTTGATTCATCACTCCCCAATTTGATGAAGATGACTAATCCAAATGTTAAAATGAGACAACAAGCTTAACAATGGTTTTGGTTTGTGTGAAAGGTACACTTTTACTAAGGGCGTGATAAATGAGTTCAATAGTCAACAAAACCAACAACATGATACTTAGAGGGCTTGGCACTATCAATTAAATGCCAATCCCGTCCCTCACTCGTGATAGAATCCAATTTTGAAACATCGCAGCCCCACTAGTTCTTAGATGTTGAAATTTTGAAAGCCCTAAGTATCGGGACATGATGTCAACATGTGTTAGACACGTGTTTTTTGTGTCCCAATTCCAAGACATGAAAAAACATGTATCGGACATGTGTTGACGTCGTGTTCATGTTTGAAACGGCCCCACAAAACACGAGGGGGATTTTGGATGTGTCCGGAGACTTAGATGGCTCCTAGTTATTTTTTATATTATTTTTTATTAAAATTATTTATTTCAAATTTGGAATGAGTGTCATAAAATCAATCTAGACAATACATTTGTCTCATCAACATGCAATCGAGAAAAAACATAGATGCTAGTTCACCCCAAATTCTAAGATATAAACACTTATTGGTGTAATAAACTATTTAAATATTTCTTTTAATTTGAGTTTTTTGTTTTTTTCATAATATAAATTATTTAAATATTTCTTTCAATATCAAGTTTTTTTGTTCTTCATCATTTGATTGGTTGAACACTATCCATATTTAACCAGATCACTACTAGCATAGC
>LPNX010456941.1:512427-526075 GCA_001517045.1 Pseudotsuga menziesii | reverse complement strand
AATTGTTTATTTCCAATTTGGAATAAGTGTCATAAAATCAATCTGAAGAGTACACCTATTATAAGATATAAACACCTATATATATATATATATATATAATTAATTAATTGCTTTGTAACCAAAGCAATAGTGAATTATTTTTATTTACCTATAATCATACAACATCATAAAAATGTTTAATTGGCTCATAGTAATGTAGATTCATTATAGATATGTCTTTGGTAAATTATTGTATTTCTGTATGAAAAGATGTCAGCGCTACATTTTCAAATTCATGAGAGGCCTAGGTTTGGAAAGATTAAGGATATATGTTGCTATCTTTAAGAATTGGCATCATGTGTAAGAATGTTATCACCATGAACTGCTCATGCTTGAGGCATTTCACGGCTTGATCACATTTATTTGCTCATGGAGTCTGATTTCTCCTATTTAATTACAGTATTGCTTCATGTTCGCATTGGAAAGGCATTTGCACGGATAGCTCACATTTATTTGCTTATGGAGTCTTATTTCTCCTAGTTAATTACACTACTTCATGTATGCATTGTGAAATTTAGTTTTTGAATTTGAAGTTTGAACCCTTAAATGATCCCAAGATCGAGCCCTTAGGATAGGGGTCAATGAAAAATGTCTCTTTAAGGAGACTTACACATACTTATCATGCCCATGCGTTCACAAGTTAAAATGGTTGTATTTACAATATGTTTCACATGTTTCATGATACTGCAAAACGGAGATAGTACCATCCTAGATAGGAGTGCTTACAATGCTTTGATTATACATTTGCAAAAGAAAGAAAATTCATCCTGGATAAGGCAGAAATATAAACTCTAGGCTATGGTTTTCGAAAGTTTTTTCCCTACTACGGTCGTTGAATTGAATTTTATAAAATTATAGGTTGCATGTTCATCTGTTTTGTTCCTAAATGGATTTTATTGGTATAATCTAGAAGTTTTAATTCACTAATTTTAACTATGGAAAGTTCTTAGAAATAGATAGTGACCATCTTACAAACATGCATGTATGATGGTGCTTGGATTCCATTTATACATATTTGCTTGGTTGCCTGAATGTTGAGCTTCCCAGCTCAAAAATGCACCATTAATGGGTTAGTAACTCAGCCATCAACCCATTTTCTAAAGGCATGGATAAACAAGATGTAAACTTCAAAGTTCAAATTGTTTAATAGAGTGCCACTCTCATTTTGATATTCTATTTCGTTAGGCACTGTTATGTAACTGCACATTAAAAAGGTCATTACTAAATTATGATATAATTACTTTACTTCTAATAGTCTTTGAGTTTTTAAAAATGACATGGTTCTGTATTTCTTAGTCCAAATCGTTGTGTTAAATTTACAACGACCATTCTTTCTACTTTTTAAAACTATTGTCTTATGTTTTTTCTAAAGCACTTCAAAATCATGTAAGCATGCATTTCTGACGTGATTTCCTTAATGAATATACCATTTTTACATTGTGATTGCATTCAAAATCTTCAAACAACCATGTATTTATGGTACCCAAAAATTTTACCTCAAAATTACTTTAGGGAAACAACCGTTGTCTTTTCACCGACATCATAAACAACACCACCAAAACCCGAAGATTACCACCTTCCCGACTCGAGGACCATCGTATTCTGCTCCTTCCTGGAAGCATCCCTCCCAACATCAGGCCCTATTGCTACCCGTTTCACCACAAGACAAAATTGAGATGCTTGTTCACGACTTACTGAAGCAAGGTGTTATTCGCCCTAGCACTAGTTCCTTCTCTTCATCGGTCCTTCTAGTCCGGAAAAAAGATGGGTCATGGCGCCTTTGCATCTACTTTCGATCACTCAATCACATCACAATCAAAAAGAAGTTGTTGTAGACTATGACCCTTCGTTTTTTGTCAGACTTCTAATAATGGAAACAAGAAGTACAAATTGTCCACCAATATATCTAAACAAGGGAATCCCTCAAAAGGCGTTCATGAATTAGGGACTGGGAGTGCAATGATCTAGAGAAGAACATGATTTCAACATCCTCGTTGTCGCAAACCTCCCAAACGTGTGTTTATGATTCGTCTTCCTTTTTTACTTTGGTAGAAACTAGACACCCAACTTGTAGTGATATTTGTTGGAGAATTTAAAGTTCTTCCTTATAGTGGACTAATAAATATTTAACCTTTTCGATAGGGCTGATAAACTCAATATAGATTGGAGGGACTGGGATTTTGTTTAATCACTTCGAATTGGGGTATAAACTCGATATACATTGGAGGGACTATCCATAATCCACCTAAAATTGGGGCCTTTGTTTGATCACTTTGATTTGAGCATGTGGGGAGGACATGATTCAATTCTAAAAATAACTGCTGAATTAGGGTTAATAAACAAGTTTCTCTATGAAAGCATTAAGTATTACATTCTGGGGGTTTTCTTTTAGGTAGGGCCAATCACACTTGACCAATAGAGCCACCATCAAGCTGAATCAATCCTCCATTCAAAGGTCCTTCCAAATTCCAATGCCTTAGTTTATCAACGACCTAACAACTGAGTATTTCACCTGCCCTACAAAATTGTCCCTTATCTAAGTTCAATAAACTATATGCTCTAGGGACCATGAGAGTAAATGGTTTACCTCACTAACTCTATGTAAATGTTGAATCATTGAGGATTTCTTCTTATTGCCATTTTTTTTTCTATACACTATTTTTAATAAACAATAAAATTTTGTTGTACACTTACAGTTTCAAATGAAAAGAATGATTTATTTTTACATGTCAACATTGAAGGGTTCAATTTCTCACAACCCTTAATATTGAAATGGGACCCCACCCTTCAAATTTGATCCCTGAACATCAACCTGGATTCGCAGGTCACAACGAAGGATTTACTTTTGTGGAAATGCGGACAGTTAATGGGGACCCGGGTTTACATATCTCAGGTTGTACGACATGGCCGTTTTTCTCTACGAATAACAGCATTAAGGGCGCTCAGGACAGATAGATTTGAAACGAGGTTTTAAAATGCGCCGCTTGCGTACATTCAAAGGGCGCGCCACATTCAAAGAACCTACCAAAAAGTACAATAAAAGAAGGTGAATCAAGCCATCGAGCAATCGGCCAGTACGTCATTTACAAAATGCTAAACTGGAAATACTTTTTTCTGGCGCCCATAGCACTCAAGAGGGGGAAGAAGAGGGTGGATCTTAAACTCGTTCATGATGCTGAAGTCGCCCTTATCATTCACTCAAAAACCAGCAAGATTTACGAGTCTACAAGCCACAAGAAGTATGTTGCTTTCTTTCGCAACTTTCAATCTCATAATTCATCTATTCTTCGAAGTGTTCGATTTCTAGTATTTGCATTCTGTGAAATAGATGTTTCGAATTTATCCACGTACTTGTTAAAATGGATATCTCTCACTCTAATGCATATGTCTAGAGGCCCGTTCTTTCATCCAAAATTTAGGGTTTAAAAAAATCCCCAGATATTTGAAGAATAACTTGTGATTTGATCCACACTGAATCGTTCAAATTTCAATTACTATCCTAAAAATGGTTAAACTGGTTGTGATATGTGATAGCGATCAGCTATTGCCTGACTTTTTGAGCGACTGAAAAGATTAGATGTAACATTTATGGCTCGAAGCAAGATTACAGCTGACATATAAAATAGATTTAGAAACCTGAGGTTTGGAATCCGCAAGTGCTTGTTTTGACTTGTTTTTTGTCTCAACTTTGTTCACAGTTCTTTTACAATGAAAATAGCTAACAAATGTAACTTCTCTTACAATAAAAATAGCTATGGAAACGTACCTATTTAGGTAGTGCTTTATTTAACATACTATTAGGTTGTCCATAATAGCACTGATAATCCTTCTCAGGGAAGGAAAAAGTATCAAAATGAGCCCAAGAAGAGAATAAGTAATGGCATTGTCTAGCTTTAGCTATATCTGGAGCATGCCACTGATAATCCTTACTTGGGGAAGGATGAATTATTAAAATGAGTCCACGAATAGAATAAGTAATGGCATTGTCTACCTTAGGGTTTAATATGAGGAACTGCGATGCTTTTGTGCAATTAGGATTTCTGTATTTACTTCGTCCATGAATCTTTCTATGTTTTGTGGATTAAACATTGATATTTGCATACAGCAATGGTTAGTCTCCCGAGTTTGGTGAATTATAAGACATTGCATGCACCTGTGGACATTATATAATAAAAACAAAAAATCTCTTTGGACCAACTCAGTATACTTCGATGTAAATCTAATAAACTAGCAACAACCACATTAAATTAATAATGTGTCTGAATACGCCGATAGGCGTAAATTTAAGCACATACTATAGGGAAAAACATTAATATAAAAAGTATGTCCCTAAATTTACGCCTATCGACGTATTCAGACACATTATTAATTTAATGTGGTTGTTGCTAGTAACAGGTGAGCCCATGGACATATCTAAAAAATATTAATGACAATAATAATGTTTATTTAATTATTCAAATATATAATAATAAATATAAATAATTATTAGAAAAAGTATTATTTATGATGGTGACGATGAAGATGATGGTGAACAATGATGGTGATGATGAGGAGGATGATGAATATGATGATGATGAAGATGAGGATGAGGATGAGGATGATGATGATGATGGTGATGATGATGATGATGATGATGAGGATGAGGATTATGGTGATGATGATGATGATGATGAGGATATTGATGATGTTGAGGATGAGGCTGTCGATGAAGACGATGAGAATGAGGATGATGAGGGTGAAGAGAATGATGAAGATGAGGGTGATGATGAGGATGATGATGATGATGATGACGAGGATGGTGATGATGATGATGATGATGACAAGGATGGTGACGATGATGAGAATGATGGTGACGATGAAGATGATAGTGAACAATGATGGTGATGATGAGGAGGATGATGACTATGATGATGAGGATGAGGGTGATGATGATGATGATGATGACGATGACGATGATGATGACCATGATGATGATGACGATTATGATGATGATGATGATGATGATGATGAGGGTAATGATGATGAGGAAGAGGATGAGGGTGAAGATTATGATGATGATGATGGTGAGGATGAGGGTGATGAATGATGATGATGAGGATCGAGGTTGATGATGATGAGGATGAGGGTGACAATGAGGAGGAGGATGGTGATGATGAAGATGATGGTGAACAATGTTGGTGATGATGAGGACGATGATGACTATGATGATGATGATGAGGATGAGGGTGATGATGATGACCATGATCATGATGATGGTGATGATGATGATGATGATGACCATGATGATGATGATGATGATGATGAGGTTGAGGGTGATGATGAGGAGGAGGAGGATGAGGGTGAGGATTATGATGATGATGATGATGATGATGAGGATGGTGATGAGGATGAGGATAAGGGTGTCAATGAAGATGATGATGATGGTGAGGATGAGGGTGATGAATGATGATGATGAGGATCGAGGTTGATGATGATGAGGATGAGGGTGATGATGATGATGAGGATGATGGTGATGATGAGGAGGATGATGAATATGATGATGAGGAGGAGGATGGGGGTGTCAATGAAGATGATGATGATGGTGAGGATGAGGGTGATGAACGATGCTGATGAGCATCGAGGTTGATGATGATGATGATGAGGACGAGGGTGATGATGAAGATGATGATGAACAATGATGGTGAGGATGAGGAGGATGATGAATATGATGATGATGAGGAGGATGAGGGTGGTGATGATGATGATGATAATGATGATGACCATGATGATGATGATGAGGAGGATGATGACTATGATGATGATGATGAGGATGAGGGTGATGATGATGATGATGAGGATGATGAGGATTATGATGATGATGAGGAGGAGGAGGAGGATGCTGATGATGTTGAGGATGAGGGTGTCGATGAAGACAACGACGACGACGACGATGATGATGAGGATGAGGGTGATGATGAGGAGGATGATGACTATGATGATGATGATGAGGATGAGGATGATGATGATGATGATGATGACCATGATGATGATGACGATGATGATGACCATGATGATGATGATGATGAGGATGAGGGTGATGACGATGATGATGAGGATCGAGGTTGAGGGTGATGAGGAGGAGGAGGATGAGGGTGATGATGAGAATGATGGTGATGATGAGGAGGATGATGAATACGATGATGATGATGAAGATGAGGGTGTCGATGAAGATGATGATGGTGGTGAGGACGAGGGTGATGAACGATGCTAATGAGGATTGAGGTTGATGATGATGAGGATGAGGGTGATGATGAGGATGAGGGTGATGATGGTGATGAGGATGAGGGTGATGTTTAAGATGATGATGAACAATGATGGTGATGATCAAGAGGATGATGAATATGATGATGATGATGATGATGATGATGACCATGATGATGACCATGAGGATGAGGGTGATGATGATGATGATGAGGATGGTGATGATGACCATGATGATGATGGTGATGACCATGAGGATGAGGGTGATGATGACGATGACCATGATGATGATGATGATGATGATGATGATGAGGATGAGGATGATGACCATGATGAAGTTGATGCGGATAAGGGTGATGATGATGATGATGATGATGAGGACGAGGATGATGATGATGGTGATGAGGATGAGGGTGATGATGATGATGATGATAATGATGATGACCATGATGATGAGGAGGAGGATGAGGGTGATGATGAGGAGGAGGAGGATGAGGGTGATAATGATGATGAGGTTGACGACGATGATGATGACCATGATGAAGCTGATGACGAAGGAAGATGAGGGTGATGATGATGATGACGATGATGACCGTGATGATGATGATGAGGATGAGGGTGATAATGGTGATGAGGTTGACGATGATGATGATGAGGATGAGGATGAGGATGATGACGGTGATGATGATGATGATGATGATGATGACCATGATGAAGCTGATGAGGATGAGGGTAATGATGATGATGATGATGATGAAAATGAGGATGATGATGGTGGTGATGATGATGATGATGATGACCATGATGATGATGATTAGGAAGAGGGTGATGATGATGATGATGATGATGAGGGTGATGATGAGGATGAGGTTGACGATGATGATGAGGAGGAGGAGGATGAGGATGAGGAGGATGACGGTGATGATGATGATGATGACCATGATGACCATGATGAAGCTGATGAGGATGAGGGTGATGATGATGATGATGACGAGGATAAGGATGAGGATGATGATGATGATGATGATGATGATGATGATGACCATGATGACCATGATGATGCTGATGAGGATAATTTATTACTATTTTGGAGATATGTCCATGATGGATCATGAAGTCCATCAGCATCCTCCTCCTCCTCCTCCTCCTCCTCCTCATCATCATCACCCTCATCCTCATCACCACCATCATCATCCTCATTTTCATCTTCATCATCATCATCATTACCTTCGTCCTCATCAGCTTCATCATGGTGCGACATAATGGATTATTACTATTAAATTAACATTAAGCGTTATGTCACATGTGTAATGAAGACGACGTTAAGCCATTACGACGACGACGATGATGAAAATATACCACATTAATTAATTTCTTTTCACATTAATTAATTTAATGTATGTGCCAACACATAATTTAATTTTATGTCACGTTAAATTATTAGGCACATACTTTTTATATTAATCAAGGGTTATGTCACATGTGATATGCGACGATGATGTTTGATGAAGTATATAAGCATTATGTCACATGTGACATGATGATGAGGATGAGGGTGAAGAAATTAAGATAACCCTTGAATGCCGCTTAATGTTGTAATTTAATTAATTTCTTCTTGTTAACCCAAAAAGAAGAAATTAATCAAAAATATACAATATAAGTTAAAAAAACACTTTTAACAATTTCCCGATCTATTATTTTTGAAATTAAACTTTGAAATTTAGTTGTATGATAGATCCAAAACGTCACATTAAATGAAATTTTAGGCGAATTAATATTATATAATATTACTTGAAGAGAAGACTTTGGAGTAAGAGGTTATCCAAATATAAGAAATAAATAATACAATAAACACTTTTAACAATTTCTCAATCTATTATTTTTGAAATTAAACTTTGAAATTTAGTTGTATGATAGATACAAAACATCACATTAAATCTATAATTTTAGGCACATTAATATTATATAATATTACGTTAAGAGAATACTTTGGAATAAGGGGTTATCTCATGGCGTGGCGTTTATCCCTTAGAATACAAATGACTCGCCAAGATATAAAATAATATTGTAATTATGTTCGCCCACTATCACATTATGTAGGAGGTTCACAAAGGGTTATGATTGTTGGGGCGCATACTCCATGTTTGGGTAACTCCGCGGTTAATTAGAAAATTTGTAAGCGGAGTTACGGGTCAAAACAGTCTTAGGGGTAGCGGGGGAAGTTAAAACACCTTTTTTCTAATAAAACCTGTGGTTAAAAATCCAGGGTTTAGGGTTTTGGGTGCCCATGGTTTAGGACCATGGTTTTGTAAAAATGTGCAGTACAAATAAGCGCTTGTGTAAAGAAGATAGGTTAGGTTTTTATGATGAAAGAAAGATTAAGGCGAAGCTAAGATTGGTTTTGTAAGAAAAGGTTAAGTCCCAGCTGTGTGCGTGGACGACCTCTGCAGCTGTGTGCGCAGAGGGTTTTTGTAAGGAAGTTTAAGGAACAACCTGCAGCTGTGTGCGTAGGGGCCTGCTGCTGTGTGCGCGGCTTTTGAGGACTGAAAGGATCTGCTGCTGAGTGCGCAGATCAAACTGTGGTTTTGTAGCAAGTTGAATAGAACATAGTTTGTGGACGTAGCCCCTACATTGGGGGTGAACCACGTTATATCCGGTGTCGTGGTTTCTTGTGTTGTTTCTGTTCTGTTATCTTTTATGCATTAATACTGTATACATCTGATAAATTAGATCGCTGTTAATATTTAGCTTCACTGTGAATTCCCTGTAGTGGGTTGAGCAAGTAACGACTGTTTATTTATCCGCGAAGTTGTTGTGTGAATGAATGGTAAAGCTTTTATAGTATTGATTAATAAGATTATTAAGGCTAAGGTACAGTAATCCCCCTCTCGGCTTGCAGAAACCTGATTCTGCGGCACCCCATAGCTGTTTCGGGTGAGACTGCAACCTGCGCGCTGGTTGTTGCCGAAAGGGCCAACACTGTGGGTCTTTTGTTGGTGCGACACAAAAGGTTTAAACCCAGGTCTGCCCTATTGCCCAACAAATTGGTTCCGTTGCTGGTCGAACTCAGTACCTGCTCAAGAGGGGTTTACATTGTACCTCAGGGGCTATGTTCTGGAGGCCCTCTGTGAAGGAAATCGGGGATTGGTTTGCTGAGACTTGTCTGAAATTCGTGCCGCAAGAGAATACTAATCCGTGTCGAAGGGCAAGTGACTTTTTACAAAGGTATGTTTTTTGTGATGCTTATGAAATTTTCTTTGGTCGTTTCCACATAGAGTTGCACCAGTGGTTGTCTAGGTTAACGGAAAGGAGGACAAACTTTCAAGATCGACGGATTCCTGTGTGGACCCCCGCAAGGGTCAATCTTGTGCCACACGTGAACAACGAGGTATCTCGCGCTGTCGACTTCTGGACGACGCGAACGTTGGAAGCCTTTGTAACAGAGTTTGCCATTGACACGAGCACCTCTTTCAGCGAAGCCGAACGACAGTTTTTCAAAGGTCCCCGTGGTAAGTTTTTGAATTTATTAAGCTTAAGGATTAAAATACTATTGGCCGAAAATGGTATATTGTTGTTTGAATCGGACTATTAGTTTAGTCGTACTAACATATGTTTGCAAGTGACACTCCTTTCGACGAGCAAAGCGGGTTGCTGCGAAACGGAAAAAGGTATAAGCGAGATTTTGACCCCTCTTCCTTAGGTCAGGTTACCATGTCCACCCCTGTAAACCCTGAAGAGTCAGATTCCGAAGATGACCCTTCGGTTGGAAACCCTCCGGTCACCCCGCAACGCGGCTCCGCTACCCCTGAAATTCCATCGCAGTCTGAGAGTCAACCAGGCTTGAGTATTCCGGCTACAGGCCAGTCTGTCCCCGTAAATCCCGCCCCCATCCACCTCCTGTCCCCCTCCCAACCCCCCCAGAAACTCCATGGCCCACCTCGTTGATGACATTAAACTCCCCATCTTTAAAGGCACAGGATCAGAAGACCCTGAACAGTTCTGGTTTCTCTGCGAAGCGGTATGGACCACGAAGAAAATTACAGATCCGGACGTGCGAGCTGCGCAGCTCATTACATCTTTTCGGGACCGGGCTCTGACATGGTTCATGAAATTTTCCAACACTCAGAGCCCTACTTTAGGCGATATCAAGGCGGCCATAATCAAAGAATTTAAGAAGCCTAAATCGGAGTCACAGAGCATCACTGAACTCAAGGAGATTCAACAGCGGCGCGGAGAATCAGTCTGGGACTTTGATCAGAGATTCAAAGTTCTACTGGACTAAGTCAGCTTTACCATTAGTCCTGCGCAGCACAAGGAATGGTTTATTGCAGCATTGTTACCACATATCCGAACTCCCCTCATACAACAGAAGGTTGCTGACCAGCAAGAGGCTCTGGAAATCGCAATGAAACTAGAGACTGCCCCTGTCGGAGATGACTCTGGGATTGCTCAAATCCAAGCGCAGTTAGCTGCGATGGCCCTAGAACTTCGCGAGATGAAAAAGGGAAAACCTGATCTGGAAGAGGTTTGGTGTACGCAATGTCGGACCGAAGGTCACGACAAGGAACGGTGCCCTCTGGTAAACAAGTACCTGCAGACCGGTGCACCGAACCCCTTTCCACCACAAGTTCTCTATTGTGAGCTCTGCAGAATGACAGGTCAGCATCGACCTGAGAACTGTTATCTGCTGCAAAGGTATGGGCAGGGACCTAAGAACTCCTACTGTAAATTTTGCAAATCTGTAGGTCATAAAGAGGATGAGTGCCGCACCTATGATGCCTACTGGGTGCACACTGAAGGCCCAAATAACGATAGTTATGGTTACCAGGGGGGTGCCTCTGGACGAGGTACTTCTGGAGGCCGTGGAGGCATGGCCGGGCGAGGCCGAAGCCAAATTGTGTGTTACAATTGTAACCAAGCCGGGCATTTGGCTCGCGACTGTCGGAACCCCACTACGACGTGTCGGTATTGCCGCGCCGTAGATCATGTGATTGAGCAGTGCCCCCAGTTGATCGCTAAGATTCAGGCACGACAGACTACCCCTACTCAGAGCCTCCAGATGATTTCTGTGGAGCCCCGCCCTGCGGCAACCATCAATGTCGTTACAAGAAGTGGAGTTACGACACACATCCAAAAGACGCCAAACCGACCTGTCGAAGCTCTAGTTCGTAAGGCTCCTGAGAAAATTCCTGCATTTGATATCATCAGAGAGAAAGAGACATTCATGGCGGCCAAGAAATATTTTGCTGGCCCTAGCCCACCCAGCGCGCCTGCGCAGCCTCAGTCGCCACCCTGCGACGCATCGTTGGATAAAGTAAGTATACTATCTACCTTTTTGCAAAGTTGCCTCAAACTTTTAAGAAATCAAGCTGCTCTGAATGAGCTGCAGAACGTCATCGCTTCCTGCGAATCTTTGCAAAGTTGTGGTCAGGACAAAACTGTTCATCGAGTCAGCAGGACCGGTAGGGAAATGCGATTGAATGCTCAGATAGGGGCATATGATATGACCGATGTTATTCTGGACTTAGGGTCCGATGTAAATGTTTTAACCAAACAAACCTGGGAACAAATGGGGAAACCTACCCTTGCCTGGTCCCCTATACAGTTGAGGCTAGCCAACCAGCAAAAGATTGTACCTTTAGGAAGATTCCTGGATCTCCAAATAGATATTGACGGAGTCAGTACCTTCGAGGACTTCGAAGTAATTGAGATCATTGATGACAGCAACCCTTACCCGGCCCTGTTAGGAATTGAATGGGCAATGGCAAATGCCGCGGTCATCAACCTAAAGAAGAAACAGATGGTCTTTGAAGGGAAAGACTTCAGGGTCATCCTGCCCCTGGATCCTTCACAAGGGGAACGGTACACTGAGCCACTCCGCCATAAGGATCAAGCTGATGTGGAACCTATATCTACTATCAAGGCGCAGGAAGAAGGTTATGCGGATCCTTCGGCCGTAGGATGGGAGTCTGGTAGCTCCTGTATGACGGACTCTGAAGATGAATTAGAAAGTTGGCAACACCGATTATCTGAGCACCATAGGGGCAGCAATGCCTGCCTTACCAAGTCTCTCAGATGGGTCGACTCACAAACCCGAAATATACCTGTGTATGATGGTTCGATAGATCCTGAACCGTTTATTGCACAATTCTCGGCTCAGATACCTGACCTACAGATAATGGAGGCCCTAGAGTCAGCATTCCGAGCCACAGCAGTCAGATGGTGGACGAGCCATAAGAAGCAGATCCGTACCTGGGAAGCATGTCAGAAGCTCCTTCGCCTGCGGTTCTCAGACCAGTTGGCAACGGTGCGAAGTAAGTTTGATGGAAAAACTTGCCCCCAGGACCACCTACACAAATGCTACGAGGCATGGAAGAATGTCCCTCAGGATGAGTGGGTACATAGATTTGTGCACACGCTGGGACCATTGGCGAAGAACTGGTACGCGGAGGCTGAACTTCGCCAAGATACTGTAAGTTGGGATTATCTTGTTCATAGCTTTGTCAATACTTTTTCTACTAATGATGTCTGTCCAGCCCTAGACGCAGCTATCAGGGTCATCAATACTAAGGTATTTAACGATCAAGAAGTGACAGAAAATCATCCTGATTGGGCCACACAAGAAGCCTTCACAGTTGAATGTTATAACTTCACAGTCGACGAAGAAGAGGATCCGCGCCGTCTTGATATCCCAAAGTCAGAAGGATATTGTGACGTGCATGGACCGGCAGTGGAAGTTCCCGAAGTGATGCAGCCCTTGAAGACACGCACAGTTAACATTGGATCCGAGGCACAGCCTAAGTTTGCTACCATTGGCGACTATTGGGATGACGAGATGGTAAGCAAGGTAACTCAACTGCTCCACGAATACCAAGATCTGTTTCCGACAAAGTTCTCTGAAATGAAAGGTATCTTGGGAGATATCGGAGTAATGAAGATCCCCCTGAAGCCTAATGCCAAACCTGTGAAGCAGCGCCCTTATAGATTGAATCCAAAATACAAGGAAAAGGTTAAGCTAGAGTTGGAAAAGATGCTTGCTGCAGGAATAATTGAACCTGTTGAAGAATCTGAGTGGGTCAACCCTATGGTTGTCCAGGAAAAGAAGACTAAGGGTGAAATCCAAATCTGTGTTGATCTAAGGAAACTCAATGATGCCTGTCTGCATGACCCTTTCCCCACTCCCTTTACAGATGAAGTGCTCGACAATGTCGGAGGCCAAGAAATATACTCTTTTACCGATGGTTTTTCGGGCTACCATCAGATCCGAATTGCTCCAGAGGACCGACACAAGACAACCTTTGCTACCGAAATGGGATCCTTCCAGTATACTGTCATGCCCTTCGGGTTGAAGAATGCACCTGCCATATTC
>LPNX010456941.1:463752-512294 GCA_001517045.1 Pseudotsuga menziesii | reverse complement strand
CTCGCTCAGCCAGGCGCAGGTAATATCGATCACCCTATCTCTTTTGCCAGCAGGAAGTTGTCTACAGCGGAGAAAAATTATACTACGACAGAACGCGAATGTCTTGCTATGGTATATGCATTACAAAAATTTCGGCATTATCTTCTAGGATCTCATTTTAAGATGTTTACTGACCACTCTGCTCTGAAGTACTTAGTCAACAAACCTGTGCTAGGAGGAAGAATATGTAGACGGTTAATTCTATTTCAAGAATATGATTTTGAGATCATTGTTAAGCCTGGACGACTTAACCTAGGACCTGACCACTTGTCGAGGCTCGAGTCAGGCGAAGAACCTACCAATATGGACGAAGGCCTCCCCGATGCACAATTATTTGCTATACATATAGTTGATGAATATTTCCAGGATATTGCTCAGTATTTGTCTACAGGTATCCCCCCTGCAGGGATGACTACACAGCAGAAGAAGCAGTTGGTGGTTAGAGCCGCGGACTTCACCTTAATAGCAGGACATCTGTACAAGATGGGACCAGATGAGATATTGCGCAGATGTGTTTTGGAACACGAAAAACCTCTAATATTGGCAGAAGACCACTCTGGTGCAGCAGGAGGTCACTATGCAGGTAAAGCAACAGTGCAGAAGATTTTGACAGCCGGCTTATTGTAGCCCACACTTCACAAAGATGCAAGAGAATACTGCCACAGCTGCGACATCTGTCAGAGGACAGGTAAACCATCTAGGAGGTATGAAATGCCCCTAGCTCCGCAAGTAACATTACAGGCCTTTGACAAATGGGCCATTGAATTTGTTGGTCCTATCAACCCCCCTGCAAAAAAGTCAGGAGCCCGATACATCATTACAGCAACTGATTATCTTACCCGTTGGGCCGAAGCTCAACCCATCAAGACCTGTAGCGCTGCTACTGCTGCGAAGTTCATCTTCGACAACATCTTATCCCGATTTGGGTGTCCCAAAGTTCTTATGAGTGATCAAGGGTCACATTTCCTGAATAGGACTATTGAAGTATTGACTGAAGAATTTCAGGTGTATCATCAAAAGAGTACCGCATATCACCCACAAGCAAATGGGACTGTCGAGGTTTTTAACAAAATCCTTGAGCATGCATTGACAAAGGTTTGTAACGCTAACAGGAATGATTGGGATCTTCGAATTCCAGTGGTGCTATGGGCTTACAGAACTACTTGCAAAAAGTTGACAGGCCATACACCCTTTCGACTAGTTTATGGGCAAGAAGCTGTCATGCCCATGGAATACATTGTTCCCAGCCTCCGGATATCTGCTTTCACCGAGATGGATGACCCAGCCATAATCACAGAGAGACTGAAACAGATATTAGAACTTGAAGAGGATAGATTTGTCGCAGGCTTCCAACAACAGGAGCAGAAAGCTCGAGAAAAAGCGTGGCATGACAAACACATCAAGAGGAAACATTTTCAGCAGGGTGATCTTGTGCTCCTTTATGACAGCAAATTCATGAAGTTCCCTGGAAAGTTTAAGACACATTGGAAAGGACCGTATGTAGTACAGAAAGTTACTGACGGGGGCGCAGTCCAGCTAGCCAAGTTAAATGGTGAGCTTTTCCCCTCTATGATAAATGGGAGCCGTTTAAAAAAGTACACGGACAGGCTAGGTATTCAGAATAGGAGGTAGCAATAAGCAAATAAGTGAAGCTGCTTGTCGCATTATGGATTGTCGTAGTCTGTTTTGTCTACAGGATGTGAAGCTGCAAGTGATCGTAGGTTGCAGGGTCAGATTGTGTCGAAGTCGAAGGTTGTCAAGGTGTGTCGCAGCCCAAAATGTGACGGATGGGACATTCTGCAACCGGCGGCGCTGACACGAGAGCTGCTCTCATTACTGGTCATAATGAGATTTTGGGAAAATCCGGCGCTGTGTGGAGAAGATTTCCGGAACTCCGTCAGATTTGGCGACATCATTGCACCATGATGACAAATTCCGCCTTGGGATTCTATAAGGGGCCATCTCGACCTGTGTTTTCTGCATTAAGCATCTGTGAGATATTTAGCCCGAACCATGTCGAACGACTGTAACGTTCAGGAGCTAGTACGCGAAGTAAGGGAGAGAGGTCTGCAGCGCCTGCTGAGTACTCCGCCAGTACAGCCTTACCTGGCTAAGTACATCGACAGGCAGGAGTTTGCTCTAAATTTGCACAGACGGACAGGAGTTTGCTCTAACGTAGAGCAACAAAGGGCATGAGGCCTAGCAGAAAGACTTTGGGGAATCCCGCCATGCAATATTTCGGCGTAGCAGAACCATGGCAGCTATATTCCTTCTGCAGTGGGACATGCAATCCCAGGGGACCCCAAAGTTGTCGATGGTCAGGCATCGGCAATTGGAGTGAAAGATGGTGTTGCAGGTGGATCGCGACGGTTTTCAAAGAACAGAAGTAGGCAGCCGGCAACAGCATGGAGAGCTTCAGCAAGCAGTACACTATGCTTCGTCAGCGGAAATCTGCCACCAGGGAAACTAAAGAGTGTCCCGGGACGGGCCACTAGTGAGTCTTAGGGGCCTGTTGGGGCGCATACTCCATGTTTGGGTAAGAGGTTATCCAAATATAAGAAATAAATAATACAATAAACACTTTTAACAATTTCTCAATCTATTATTTTTGAAATTAAACTTTGAAATTTAGTTGTATGATAGATACAAAACATCACATTAAATCTATAATTTTAGGCACATTAATATTATATAATATTACGTTAAGAGAATACTTTGGAATAAGGGGTTATCTCATGGCGTGGCGTTTATCCCTTAGAATACAAATGACTCGCCAAGATATAAAATAATATTGTAATTATGTTCGCCCACTATCACATTATGTAGGAGGTTCACAAAGGGTTATGATTGTTGGGGCGCATACTCCATGTTTGGGTAACTCCGCGGTTAATTAGAAAATTTGTAAGCGGAGTTACGGGTCAAAACAGTCTTAGGGGTAGCGGGGGAAGTTAAAACACCTTTTTTTAATAAAACCCATGGTTAAAAATCCAGGGTTTTGGGTTTTGGGTGCCCATGGTTTAGGACCATGGTTTTGTAAAAATGTGCAGTATAAATAAGCGCTTGTGTAAAGAAGATAGGTTAGGTTTTTATGATGAAAGAAAGATTAAGGCGAAGCTAAGATTGGTTTTGTAAGAAAAGGTTAAGTCCCAGCTGTGTGCGTGGACGACCTCTACAGCTGTGTGCGCAGAGGGTTTTTGTAAGGAAGTTTAAGGAACAACCTGCAGCTGTGTGCGCAGGGGCCTGCTGCTATGTGTGTGGCTTTTGAGGACTGAAAGGATCTGCTGCTGAGTGCACAGATCAAACTGTGGTTTTGTAGCAAGTTGAATAGAACATAGTTTGTGGACGTAGCCCCTACACTGGGGGTGAACCACGTTATATCCGGTGTCGTGGTTTCTTGTGCTGTTTCTGTTCTGTTATCTTTTATGCATTAATACTGTATACATCTGATAAATTAGATCGCTGTTAATATTTAGCTTCGCTGTGAATTCCCTGTAGTGGGTTGAGCAAGTAACGACTGTTTATTTATCCGCGAAGTTGTTGTGTGAATGAATGGTAAAGCTTTTATAGTATTGATTAATAAGATTATTAAGGCTAAGGTACAGTAATCCCCCTCTCGGCTTGCAGAAACCTGATTCTGCGGCACCCCATAGCTGTTTCGGGTGAGACTGCAACCTGCGCGCAGGTTGTTGCCGAAAGGGCCAACACTGTGGGTCTTTTGTTGGTGCGACACAAAAGGTTTAAACCCGGGTCTGCCCTATTGCCCAACAATGATAAATTACATCATTCGTCACATTGGAAACAATTATAGTTCTGATTATGTTGGAATGCAATGTTCATGTTGGTTTATGTGTCTTTACTACATACCACATTGGTTATGATAATATATGGTTGTTTTGCTCAAAATATGGTTATTGGTCAAAATATTGATGTGAAACTAATGAAATATAGTATGTTATTTATATAATTTTATTAAAGTAAACATAAAATAACGAGGATATTTAGACACATTAATTAATTTAATGTGGTTCAATGCTAGTATTGAATATGCTAATTAACAAGAAGGTATTTAATTCACATGTTATAAACAAATGTAATAAAGTATATCATCACAAATTCATAGTAACCTAGCCATACCGTTCCATAGCATATTATTGATGTGCCAAGTCAAGATATGTTCATTATTATGTTTTTATCTATATTTTGTACAGTGTCGCAGAACATATGAAGATCTGACATCAAATCGTGAGCCAAATTGTGACAATGTGACATACACTTTGTTTAATTTCATAATGTGACAAGGACATTGGGGAATGCAAGCATTCAAATACGGCGTCCGAGGTTGCCAAATGGTTATGATAATCTTCCTTAAAAATGTCACATCGCAACGTTAGGTTTTTTAATCAAAGAATAATATGTTGGTAAAAGGTTTGTCACATCGCAACGTTAGGATTTTTAATCAAAGAATAATATGTTGGTGAAAGGTTTTATTAGATTCTAATAGTACAAAAGCTGTCTAATTGTCATCTTGCATTATCAAATCGTTCCCTAATCGGTTTTGTGAGATTATGTAATTCATTGTAATGTTGGATTGTAAGTTTTTTTCATAGTTAGGTCTAGCTATGTATGCAATGGTTTTCATGTTCTATTTCGACATACATAAAGTATTGATAGAAATAATATTGTTTAATTAATTCTAATAAATAATATCATTTATTTATTACCACATTATTTAATTAATATAAAGCATTAAATAAAACATAATATAGGTAAAATATTATTAATACAATGTTTTTTCCTATAATATATATGAAAAATATATCACAAAGTTAATTATATCCAATATTATTTATTTTATATGTTAAGCATACTTTATTATTTAATACTTTCACAATTACTTATTTTAATATTGATTTGTAATTAATTACATGATATCATTTAAATAATTTGTCGCAATATTACAATTAGTAAGACATATCACAATGTGGCAAAACCCTTGATTAATGTCGCTAATGTAACATAACTGTGATAAACATCACAGTGCGACAAAACGCTTATTAAACGCCCACTCTCGCATTATTAATGTGTCACATCTTTGGTTGTGTTAACATATACCAACCAAACACTGTAACAAACCATGGTTTAATGTCATAATGTGATATAACCCTTGATAACGTCGCAGTGAAACGTAAACCTTGATAAACATCATAATGCGACATAACATTCTGATATGTAACATAAACTGTGTTTAACGTCACAATGCGACATAATGCTTATTAAACATCCACTATCACATTATTAATGTGTCTTCCCTATGGTTGTGTTGACATATACCAACCAAACACGGTAATAGACCATGGCTTAACGTTGGAGTGAAATGTAAACCTTGAAAAGCATTAAAATGCGACATACATTCTACATTACTATGTAGAATGTGGATGCTTTAAACCATTTCTCTCTCTCTCTCTCTCTCTCTCTCTATATATATATATATATATATATATATATACATATGAATAAATAAACATCCAAAGACACATTATTAATGTGTTACATCTTGGGCATTATCGCAATGTGACATAACCCTTGATGAATGTCGCTAATGTAAAATAACCTAAGGTAAACATCACAATGCGACATAACGCTTATTAAACGCCCACTATCACATTATCAATGTGTCACATATTTGGTTGTGTTGACATATACCAGCCAAACACTGTAACATCGGCTTAACGTCGTAATGTGATATAACCCTTGATAACCTCGTAGTGAAACGTAAACCTTGATAAACAACACAATGTGACATAATATATAAAGAAATTTTCTAAACATCCAAAGACACATTATTAACGTGTCACATCTTCGGCATTATCGCAATGTGACATAACCCTTCACAAATATTACAATGTGACATAACCCTTGATGACTGTCGCTAATGTAACATAACCTGCAGATTAAATGTCACAATGCGACATAACTCTTATTAAACATCCACTCTCACATTATTAATGTGTCACATCTTTGGTTGTGTTGACATATACCAACCAAACACTGTAACAACGGCTTAACGTCGTAATGTGATATAACCCTTGATAACCTCATAATGAAACGTAAACATTGATAAACATCACAATGCGACATAACATTCTACATTACTATGTAGAATGTTGATGGTTTAAACCATTTCTTTTGTCAAACGACTATATATATATCAAGAAAATTCTTACAACATGATGGTGAATAATGTGACACGACCATCGAGGAATGATGAATTTCAATATCCATGAATAAATGTTTCGATCGTTGCCGCTGAATGTCCAAATGCAACAAAACCATTAAGGAATGCACTATTGAGTAATGTCGCAATCCAACATTAGTATTGATAAATGTCGTAATATCAAAACATTTTTTGTGTACACAGATGAATTTTTTTTGCTTTTCAAAAGTAAAAGTCTTAACGTGACACAAAAATACATCATTTTGGCCATACTTAAGCAGGGTTCACTTTGGTGAACCACATGACCATAGTTGATAATGCAACAAGAAATTTTCTAAACATCCAAAGACACATTATTAATGTGTCACATCTGGGGCATTATCGCAATGTGACATAACCCTTAACAAATATCAAAATGTGACATAACCCTTTATGAATGTCGCTAATGTAACATAACTTGCGATAAATGTCACAATGCGACACAACGCTTATTAAATGCCCACTATCACATTATTAATGTGTCACATCTTGGAAATTATCGCAATGTGACATAACCCTTGACAAATATCACAATGTGACATAACCCTTTGTGAATGTCACTAATGTAACATAACCTGCGATAAACGTCACAATGCAACATAACGCTTATTAAACGCCCACTAACACATTATTAATGTGTCACATCTTCGGCATTATCTCAATGTGACATAACCCTTGACAAATATCAAAATGTGACATAACCTTTCATGAATATCGCTAATGTAACATAACCTGTGATAAACGTCACAATGTGACATAATGCTTATTAAACGCCCACTATCACATTATTAATGTGTCACATCTTGGACATTGTCGCAATGTGACATAACCCTTGACAAATATGACATAACCCTTTATGAATGTCGCTAATGTAACATAACCTGCAATAAACGTCACAATGTGACATAACGCTTATTAAACGCCCACTATCACATTATTAATGTGTCACATCTTGTCCATTATCGCAATGTGACATAACCCTTGATGAATGTCGCTAATGTAAGATAACCTGTGATAAATGTCACAATGTGACATAATGCTTATTAAACACCCACTATCACATTATTAATGTGTTACATCTTGGGCATTATCGCTATGTGACATAACCCTTGACAAATATCACAATGTGACATAACCCTTGATGAATGTCGCTAATGTAAGATAACCTGTGATAAATGTCACAATGTGACATAACGCTTATTAAACGCCCACTATCACATTATTAATGTGTCACATCTTGGGCATTATCGCAATGTGACATAACCCTTGACAAATATTACAATGTCACATAACCCTTGATGAACACTGCTAATGTAACATAACATGTGGTAAACGTCACAATGCGACATTACTCTTATTCAACGCCCATTATCACATTATTAATGTGTCACTTTTTAGGCATTATCGCAGTGCGACATAACCCTTGACAAATATCACAATGTGGCATAACCCTTCATGAATCTCGCTATCACATTATTAATGTGTCACATCTTGGGCATTATCGCAATGTGATATAACCCTTGATGAATGTCGCTAATGTAAGATAACTTGTGATAAATGTCACAATGTGACATAACGCTTATTAAACACCCACTATCACATTATTAATCTGTCACATCTTGGGCATTATCACTATGTGACATAACACTTGACAAATATCACAATGTGACATAACCCTTGATGAATGTCGCTAATGTAAGATAACCTGTGAGAAATGTCACAATGTGACATAATGCTTATTAAACGCCCACTATCACATTATTAATGCGTCAAATCTTGGGCATTATCGCAATGTGACATAACCCTTGACAAATATTACAATGTGACATAACCCTTGATGAACACTGCTAATGTAACATAACATGTGATAAACGTCACAATGCGACATTACTCTTATTCAATGCCCACTATCACATTATTAATGTGTCACTTTTTGGGCATTGTCGCAGTGCGACATAACCCTTGACAAATATCACAATGTGACATAACCCTTCATGAATCTCGCTAATGTAACATAACCTGTGATAAATGTCACAATGTGACATAATGCCTATTAAACGCCCGCTATCATATTATTAATGTGTCACATATTTGGTTGTGTTGACATATACCAACCAAACACTGTAACAAACAATGACTTAACGTCATAATGTGATATAACCCTTGATAACATCGCAGTAAAACGTAAACCTTGATAAACATCACAATGTAACATAACATCCTACATTACTATGTAGAATGTGGATGGTTTAAACCATTTCTTTTGCCAAAACTACAATGAGCTTAGAAAGCTTCTTGAAAAGCTTTTTGAGCACATGTTTTTCCATATTTTTCCTCCTCAACCCTAAGTTTTTCCATCATTCTCTCATTTTATTACTTTCATTTTATTTTCTAGTATTTATAATTCTATAGCATCCTATTTAAACTATTTTTTCTTTATTTTGACTCCATTAGTCCTTCTCTTTTGCTTTTACTCTTTTTAACAATTACTTTTTAACTGTTTTTAATATTTTATTTTCACCATAGTCCAAATTATATTACTTTTATACTCGAGATACTTCTTAATTATGATTTAAGTTTTATTTTTTCTTAATGATCCATGGAATCTTGGGACCTTTATAAATTGTGATGCTATGCATTCCATAAATCTTAAATAATGATATAGGATTGGTGATATTGTATTTAATTTTGGTAAATTATAAAATGTTTTTGTATTTTTCCATTCTTTAAGCATAATTTTTTAGAGATATTTTAGCATCTATTTCACCATAGTCCAAATTATATTACTTTTATACTTCGAGGTCGAGATACTTCTTAATTATGATTTTAAGTTTTATTTTTTCTTAATGATCCATGGAATTTTGGGACCTTTATAAATTGTGATGCTATGCATTCCATAGATCTTAAATAATGATATAGGATTGGTGATATTGTATTTAAATTTTCGTAAATTATAAATTGTTTTTTTTTTTCTCCATTCTTTAAGCATAATTTTCTAAAGATATTTTAGCATCTATTTTCACAACAGTAGAAAATAACAAGTGTAAGGAAAGTCTCAAACTTGGAGCTTGTTGGTATTCCAATACCAAATGCATAATGATTTACAATTATTTTCAAGTCTATTATAAGCTTTATACCCTATATTTAATTTTTTATAAATAACATAATTCTAAAATTTGTGATAAAGATCAATTCCAATATATTTGTATAAAGTATTTTACTCAAATCAATTAATGTACCACACTAAATTAACCAAACTCATATTTTTTAATTGGATTCCCATAGCTTTTGTTTTGCACAAATACCAAATAATGTATCCTTGAGATTGTTTAGTTTTTCTAGGAGATCGTAAGGACTCCTCATCAAAAGAAAAATGCCATTAATGTAAGAAGGACGATGACTATACATACTAGATTTGTGTCAACATTGAAAATTAAAAAATAGTATCAAAATATATTTAAACATTAATTTTTATATTTTGGACATAAAGTACTCTTAAAATATAATAGATTTTTTTTTTTTTAAATTATTAAATAAATATACTAACTATACTACTTAAATAATATATTAAATAATTAATAATATATAATTTACTTTTCCATTAAATTTTAAGATTATAACCCCTCTTAGAATATTATAATTCAAATAATTAATAATATATAATTTACTTTTCCATTAAATTTTAAGATTATAACCCCTCTTAGAATATTATAATTCAAACAAAAATTTTAATTGCTTATTTAAAATAAAACATGTAAAATTTAAAAGTTCAAAAAATTTCAAACATATTCTTTTTTCTTGCTAATTAAAAATACATTAACTTATAAACTTTATATTCCTCAATTCATTACATAAAAATGCATTGACATATTTATTTTTAAATTCCTCAATCTTTATAGAACCTAATTTTTTAGATCATGAGGATAGGTTAACGGAATTGAAAATTAATATTAAAGTGCTATAAAATATGTTTGTTACTGTTAAATGCATATTTTTATTTTTATAAGAAACTACATCAAAGCTTTGGAAAAAATGCTTTAGAGAAAAAATCTGACACAGTAATATCAAAATCGATTTTAAAAAAAATAAAATAATGTTGTTTTCGATAGTTTGAAAATGATTTTATTTGCATTATTAGGTTACTTCTTTGTTAATGTTGGATGGATATTTTTATTATTGTAAACACCTACACATAAGCTTTGTAAAAAATGGTTTAGAAAATAATATATAGTTAAATTATAAAAATTGATTTTGAAACAAAATATTACACAATAACATAAACAAATTAAGATAATGTTGATTCAATAGTTTGAAAATGGTTTTATTTGCATTATTAGGTTAACTCTTTTCTTACCAAAAAAAATACACTCTTGCACATTAGGGTTTGCTCGTTTTGTTGCAGCCGCAATGTTCCTCGCTCCAGGCGGCTCCCCCTACAAGGAATCCCTTCCCTCTCCTCAAACAATCCTCGTCAACAACCCAGCCAATGAAGATATTCAGATCCAAACACAGATCAAATGAATTTTGTCGAGCCCAGAACTTGGATTGGTTATGATGCCACAGTGGTTGATGCCGTAACCTGTTTCTATGTAAGCTATGGACACTAATATTTCCTATTTAACCACCAAAAGGCCGCATGATTACAGCTTGCTTTCTGTTCCTTAGGGTCAGAGGCGCGGCTTAATCAGAGTGCTAAGGATGATTTTTCACTCGCCCCACAGGCTAATCTCAAGCGTTGGAGAGCTGAGTTTCTCTTTACCAATTGCGAAAATTTGATCCCAATATATTGTCAGAGATGTCAAGGTTATAACTTACTTCAACACTAAGCCTATATACAGTATTCAAAATCATAACATGCAAACAAGAGAACATGAAGTACAATACAGTTAAGATGGATAGACTTACCTCTGTTGCCTGTTCTTGTTGAAGCTTTCTTCCAAAAGAGCATATTGCCCCTCAGACAGTCTGGGCTTCTTCTTGGTAGTGCCCTCTTCTTCTATATCGTTGTGTACCCTTGAGCAAGCTCTGTCATTCTCCAGCTCCTCGGTCGAAGCCTGCAATCTCTTGACGTCCATGCCGTAGCCGCTATCTGAACTGATAACACTCGCTGTATCCACTGTGCTGTTAGATGACGCAAGATTAATGGCGGCCGCTTCTTCATTGCGATGACAGAGCACAAGAAATTTGTTGAGATTGAATTGCCTGAAACCGGTACTTGACAGAATGCATTCCTCACTTTTCCTGGTGATCTTTGTTCATCAAAACCACCATCTGGCAATCAAAAACCCTAATAATTTAAAACTGAATCATTTTAAGTAATCAGTATTGCATGAAATATACCAATCTCGGGTGAAGTCTTCTTCAATGGCAAAGTGACCGAGGCTGGAAGAACAGCCGAGGAACCCAAATTTAATCGTAGATCCTTGGACTGCTCTCCGGGAAGCACACTTTAGATCTTGTGTTCTTGAGGCTATCGCAGAACTGATATTAAGAAACTGATATCGCAAATGGAGCTCTGTGTCGCAATCTCTCGCAGATATTGCATATGATTTAAGAAACTGTTACTGCATGCAGAAACGTGGCACTGGTTTACATAACAGACTCCTCCACCTCTCCTGTATTTACGCTAACCGACTTCGTCTCCTACGAACTCCTAAATCCGTGATCCGCTCATCTAATAGACTCCTAAAAAGGGGCTAGTTAAGCTATAAACTGATAGTTAAAAGATCAGACGATTGGGATGATCTGGAGCATCCACTTGGCGGGATTTGCAGGATCTTGATGATCCACTAAAGCAAGTCCATCACCCCAAAATACTATTGATATACGCCTATCGGTGTAATAAAGTCAAGTTGAGCAGCTGCGCAAATCCTGCGATGAAATGTCATAGATCTTTCAATGGCTTCAATCTTGGCATTTAATGGCTTCCATCTTGTCATTTTGTGTTGGCTTCATGGTTTTAGTTTTAGTATGTTACAAATAGGTGAAAAATGGCAATCAAATTGGTTGGAAGATATACAAATCCCTTCAAAATTGGTTCAACATGGTTCCTTGGATGCCAAGTTATCCTCATTAAAGTTACATAATATTTACATGAATAAAGGAATAAAGGTTATTCAGAATTGGGTCATTGGAATAGATAAAATTTTAAAATATTAAATGCACTGAAGTGAATATAATTTTATTATTACATTTAGACATATCATTAGCTTATCTATATAGTTTTTGGTAGTTTGTGGTTGGATCAGTGTTATAAGAGATAGTTATGAAATGGAAGAGAGTTTGGAAATATTTTTTTATTCCTGATATTCTTCTAGTTAAACAGGTTGAAGTGTGAATTATCCATGTGTAGCTATATTGGAGATTCTTCCTGTTATCCATTTATCAACTATCATGTTATTTGAGATTTGGGGTGGAGGAGGATGACACAAGTGTACTATCTTGTTCAAAATTCAAAATAATCAATTATAAAAAAATGAATATGAACAATAAATGGTAGCTACCTCATGAATGGATAGCTAGCAGCAATGCATGGATAACTCATAGCTGATGAAGAGATAACCAACAGTTCATGGCACATAATTAAAAGAATGCCAGATAATATATATATATATAGTTGATAAATGGATAACAGGAAGCATGTGGGGGATAACCACGAGGGCTTCACTTGTTGACCAATATCCTATCACGTTAGTTCATATTGTGGGTTTTTAAATTATTAAAAATTGAACCAATATATTGCAGGTATTGGGGGGATGAGGGGTTTAAGGTGGGGGTGGGTAGGGTGGTTTATAAGGATTTAGGTATAAAAAGGGGTGGGGAGGAGGTTTTAAGTATTGGGAGGGGGTTTCAACAAAAACAGTTTGGGTCAATATCTCTGGAAATTAAGGGTATTCTTTAATATCCCACGATCGCACGTGCTATGTGCGATGTTCACTAAGTGAAGTCCCTGTGGGGATAACATGTAGCTAGGCATGGATAACTCACACTTGAACCTGTTTAACTAAGAGAATATGAGGAATAAAATATTATTTCCAAAGTATCTTCCACTCTATAACTATGTCTCAACCATTTGATCCTTATCAATGTGATCTAGCCACAAACTATGTGGGTGTGCTAGTCTATATTCTTTTTTCTTTTTACGTCACATTCTTCTAATTATATAGCATAGTTCATTGCTACTAGTTATCTATTATATTTAAAAGACATTTCAATTTATGGATTTAACATTGCGTGCTTAATAAATACTTATAGCAGGTTCCTTAAAATTGATAGAGTGGGTTGATGTAAACAAATTACTTGAATTGTCAAACGGATTGTCTTTCATAATTATTCATATGATTTGATTTCTTTTGTATGAGAAATGTCCATAAGATGTTTACTTTGGAAATGAATACAGGGTGTTACTATGAAGATATCCCAATCATCGTGTACCCTTTCAATCCCAACATCTCAGAGTTGTCCAATTGTTAACATTCGAGCATATTTTCAAACCATGATAGCCATGAAACATTCGAGAGTTGTCCAATTGTTAACATTCGAGCACTCCAAAGAATTCTCAATTCAGAGGCTGAAATCTTCAAATCAAAGGAGATTTGAATGACAAGAAATGATTGGGTCGCCATTGCTGAAGAAATCGCTCGAGTAGAAATGTCGGACTTGAATTTCAAGGTTATGACATCATTAGAGAAAATTTCAACTCAAAATGGGCCTCCTAAAATGAACTAATAAAATAATAGTTAAAATAATAAAATAATATTTATTAATTTTGGAGGAAGAAAAGAAAAAAACTACTTTTTTGTTTGTATTTTTGACATATCTCCCCGTGTTTTTACTCAAATTTCGATCGGGAGAGCTCGTTGGATGCGGAATTTAATTCCGCATCCAACAAGTACCCACTCGGCATACTTTTGACGGACCTCGCTACCCCAAAAACAAGAAATACCTGAAAAAACGTAATGATGATGTCATCATTACGTTTTTTCAAGTATTTCTTGTTTTTGGGGTAGAGGGGTCTGTCAAAAGTATGCCGAGTGGGTACTCGTTGGATGCGGAATCAAATTCCGCATCCAACGAGCTCTCCCGATCGAAATTTGAGTAAAAACACGGGGAGATATGTCAAAAATACAAACAAAAAAGTAGTTTTTTTTTTATACCTATCCCCAAATTTATATTAAAAAAGTGTTTAAGACCTATACGGTATTTTAAATTTAAAGCAATTTCATTGGCTAACACATGATGACATGGAATTTGAATAAAAGTTAAAAGGCCCATTTTGAGTTGAAATTTCCTCTAATGATTGTAGCATTCAGCTAACAAAGCACCGGGAAGTTGAAGAAATTGTGGAGTTAGCACGAGTTTGCATACATTTCTTCCCCAAATCAAGCTCTCTCTGTTTAGCATATTAGACTCTTAACATAAAACCTCAAAAAAAAAATTGTAAAATTTAAGAGAAACAATTTTTTTAACATTCATTACAAATCCATGTTGCACAAGTTTTTCGAACGCAGGAACGTCGGAACAAGCATCAAATACATTTATAAGTTTCCCCCAAATTTACAGAAACCGCAGGTTGGGAATGTCAATAATATATATTAAAAAAATATAAAAAAATAATTAAAAAAACATGAGAAGAGAAAAAACTTAAAGAAAAAGAAAAACCTTAAAACAAATCAGATGACTTAACTAACTTTAAACAAATCAGATGACTTAACTTATCCCTTGTATTATTGTTGTAACTAGAACTTCTTAGCAGATGGAAATGACAATAAATTCAAGATTACCATCCACGTCATTGATTATATAAGGTAGACTCTTTCTAAAGTGGAGACTTTTAGAAGTTATAGTCCCTATATTTGTGGCTATAAGTATAGAGTAAATTTTTAGTTTTGTGTCAACTATGATTAAAATGTATTAGAATATTATATGTTTACAAAACATTATATGCCAAGGTATTTGCAAAGGAATATAATTATTCAAATTTAAATTATTATAAAATCAAAATCAATATATTTTTTATTTAAATGTAATATATGAATTTAGTTTTAAAGTAAGATTTAAAACCATTTCCAATTAGTTAAAAGTTTACTTTTTATTTATAAAATAAATAGTAAAATAAATATTTATTATTATTTAATGATATAGAAAAAGTCAAAATAGATTTACATTTATTATTGATTAGGCAATTCAACATAGGGATAAGTGAATACTCGTGTAGGGATAAGTGAATACTCTAGCACGAGTGTTAATTATAGATTAGTGCAACAACTCTACAAGGTAGCACAAAAAAGATTTTTATTGCAACTTAGTTTTATAGAGAAATATTTAAGGAAATAGGAATGTTGTTAACAACCAACATGGCAACTTAGTTTTATAGAGAAATATTTAAGGAAATAGGAATGTTGTTAACAACCAACATGGCGATCATGAATGTGTGGAAGTTCCCAATGAAGGAAACGTGCAAAAAGAAGTCCCCAAATTTTCAGATTTTAGAGGGTAAAAGTTCTCGATAAGTTCCCAACCATCAGGAACAGTTCTCATTGGATTGGGAGAATTGGAAAAGTTCCCTGGAACATCGAAACTTGGGGAATAAGTTTCCTAAAAGCCAAGAGTAGTTCCCGTGCTACATAGCTAAAAACCGTCAATTTTTTTAGAAACCATGGTTAAAGCCCATAAAAGGAAACGCTCGATGAAAATGGCTTTTCTTTGGTGGTTCAAGGGAGCTTCCCAACGTAAAAACTAAATGTTGTCAAACCTATCATATAAAACTACATCTTCATCCATTGTTTTCCGACTTGTAACATTGTTTAAGTCATGTAGGTCTCAAATCCATAATGCAACCCATTCAATGTTTGTTATTAAATCGAAATTAAGGTTTTAAGCAACATCAGTCAGGATCTTGGCATTCAACTGTTTTTAAATAACTACCTAAACGACTTCAACAGTTATGGCCAGCTTAAATTTAAATGTGGCTTGTTCAAGAGTTGTTAGATGCAGGGATCATAACTCCTAGTTAAAGCTTTTATGTTGTATTTGTGGTATTAGCCAAGAATAAAGATGGAGTTTATAGCTATTTTTTTAAGAAATAGTTTAATTCGGAAGATGTTTAGATTTTAGAATTTGGAATGAATTAGTGTTTATGATTTTTCTAAATTGTAGGAAGATTTTTCTAAAATGTGGGAGGATAAGACAAATGTAATATTCATTGATTTTAAGGTTCTTCTAAACAAAAAATTATTTAAAAAAAAAACTAATAACTTAGCTTAGTGGTAGATTATAAATAAAATATATAATCTATAAAATTTAATAATATTTTATATCTAAATATTTAAAAAGTTTTGAAATTAATATTTATATTAAAAAGTAAAATAAAAAATACAAATTAAATAAAATTATGTTTTGTGTATTAAATATTTTTATTTGTTTTCTTTAATAATTATGTGGATAGAGTTTTTATTTGAGATTTGGGGTGGACAACCGGGTATGCTTGGCATTCGTTTAAAATTCGAAATAAACAAATATTAAAAGGAATATAAAAATTACTGGTAGCTAGTTGGTAGCAATGCATAGATATACTCATAGCTCATGAATGGATGACCAGCATTTCATGGCAGATAACTAGAAGAATGTGAGATAAAAAAAATATATAGTCGATAAATGGATAACAAGAAGAATGTCGGTGATAACATGTAGCTAGGCATGGATAACTCACAGTTAAGCCCAAAATTCCAAATTCTCTTCCATTCTATAACTATCTCTTAACCATTTGATCCCTATCAACTTGATCCAACCACAAACTATGTAGGTGTGCTAGTTATTATCATTAACACATAGAAAATATCATTAATACATACTAACTCAAAGTTCTGCAACCAAATGTAATTTATTATTATCATTAACCAATATGTATTATTAGAGAACATCATAAGTACTAGTTCGACGATCTTCATCCAATGAATGTCACATATTACTATGTTGATTTTGATGAATTATAATTTTTTTTATATTATATTTTAAAATATATTTTAAATAAATGTTTTAATTTAAAAAGTATTTTATATAACTCAATAAGAGATATGTAATTTTTTATAAATTAAAAAAATATTATTAATAAATAAATAAATATAAAAAGTTTATTTTTTATAAATGTTGAAAATTAATTAGTTTTTAATTTTTATAAATAATTATTATATTAATTAAATAATACAAATATTTTCAATTTATAACACCTTACCTGGTACTCACCATTATTGGTATTCGGCTGAGGATCTGTGTGTTGCTGGGATTGGAAAGTTGCCTCGGATTCCTTTACGAGAGGTCTGGAACTCAATGGAACCCGACTTTTTTCTCAGTTTGATGCCCTGATTTGGGCTTTCAACAAGCGTGATGGTTCAATCTCTGGAAGATTGGTTTATGACAGGATTGTCAATTCCTTTTCTCCCCCGTCTGGCAGCAGGTTACTTGCTCTTATTTGGTCTGGCTCGCTTCTCAGGAAAATCAGATGTTTTGTTTGGCTCGCGTTGAAGGAAAAAATACTTACTTGGGATAACCTCCAGAAACGAGGTTGGATTGGCCCGGGAATCTGTGCCCTCTGCAATGCTGATGAGAAGTCTGTTCAGCATATTTTTTCTCATTACTCTGTTTGGAAGAACATTCTTTCTCTCCTTTGTGATCAGTACCAAATTCCTCCATCATCACAAGTTGATAATCTTGGTATGTTTCTGGAAAAATGGACTGATAGCTTATCCAAATACACTGTATGCTGCTATATTCCTTTCACACTATGTGGGCCATTTGGAAAGCTTAGAACTTCCTTATTTTTTAGGGGAAAAAGTTGTCTGTCCTGAGCATTATTCAACAAATCACATACTCCTTGCAGTTGTATTGTCCTCTGGCTTTGAAGGTAAAAAAGAAAAGAGCTATTGGCCCTGGTCCTATCCTGGTCTATCCCTGTAGATTTTTCGATGGGGCATCTGCAAATTATGTTGGTGGAGTTGGTTATTGCTTATATTTGAACAAGTCACATTCCTTCGAGTTTGTGATGGGGGTGGGAAACAACACCAACACAAAAGCAGAATTAGTTGGCCTATGGGCTCTTCTGTTGACATCCCAAATCATGGGGATTCCCTCACTCAATGTATTCGGTGACTCATCTGTCATCATTAATTGGGCAAAGGGCTCTGCTGCTCTTTCCCCTCCAGAACTCTTCCACTGGTGTAGGGAAACTAGAAAGCTCTGCTCATGCTTTCTAGAATTATCATTCAGTCATATTTACCATGAACACAATTAGCTCGCAAACTGCCTCTCAAAAACTGTTCTTTCTTTGGCTCCTGGTTTTGGCTGTTACTCTGAATTTTTCGATTGCCTTTTGCTCACTCATGACTCATTTAAGCTCTTTTGAGCTCGGTGCGGGAGCTTACTCCCCCTTTCTGGCACCTTTTTGATGTTTCAGAGCGGGCTCCTTTTGATTGCTCCTCTGCACTCTTTGGTTCACGATAGATATGGTATGGGTTAATGATAGATATGGTATGGTGCCACAGTTATTGCTCATGGGAACTTTATTTTTGTTGTTTAGTGCCTAATCTCCCACACCGTCACTTGTTTGTGTTGTGACTTGTTCATGTATGAGCAGTTTGTAATCTTGGATGTAACCCATGTTTTGGGTAGGCACATTAGATGCCCTTTGATTCTTAATAGAATATCAAGAACATGTTTTTTTCTTCCTGAAAAAACTAAGTGATGGCAAGTATACTTTAGGATAGCGAGGCGTCACTTTTTGTTCTCGTCATTAGTAATAATTGTAATAGCGTTAAGCTTCATTTTATGTATGACTTTGTCAATATTATTTAGGTTAGTTCATTTTTATTCCACAAAGTGTTGATTAGTTTATAATCAAGATTTTATTATTATTTAATGAGATCTATAAGTTTTTATATTTTATAAATTAAGGTAAATTATTAATTATGTTTTTTTAGATTGCATAAAATTGAAAAAGGATAAGAAAAAAAGGAGGATGAAAATGAAGAAAATTGGTAATAACATGTAGCTCAAACATAAACAAAAGATGATTAAGAAGTTAAGTTTATAATGATTCATAACTCAAAACAAGATTAAGTTTATAATCATTCATAATTCAAATGATCCTCGAGTTATAGAGTATATGAAAGTCGTGTATACATCTTATATCCCTTGAATTTTGTAATATTGACTTGCTTAATCTACTTACCACATGAGGTTGAGTTTATAGCAATGCATACTCTACATGATCCTCATGCTATAAGATTTATCCTTTACAATCGATGGGGATGGGGTGTTTATATGCATCTTAGAACAATTTCTTCTTTCATAATAATAGTAGAGCCACTTAACTTATGGTTGATGAACATAGATAGGTCACAAGTTAAGTGTCATGAAGTGTGCAACTACCCATTATCTATGCATCAACTACTAGCTACCAGTTATCCATGCATGGCTACCTAANATATATATATATATATCCATTTTTTCTAGAAACTATAACATTTACAAATATTGAATACAAATTACTAATTAGAATCAATACACATTACATATTTTGTCATTCACAAATCACAATGAAACACAAAGATGATAGATCAAGACATCGAAAGGGTGTGTGCAAGAAGTTTAGGGACCTTTTAGATGCAATGCTACTTTTAGGAAACATGGTCATGATACATAAAAACACAACGTGCTCACATTATGTAATGCTTGGTTTGGTTAAGCTCGAGCCTGACATGTCATATGACACGTAGGTTAGGCTAAGCAAAACACGTACGCATTTTATAGTTACAAAATGTGTGTGCTTTTTATAGTTACAAAATGCGTACGCGTTGTGGAGAAGCAAAACGTGCATGCGTTATGGAGAAGCAAAAGGCACATGCGTTTTGGAGAACCACAAAAAATCGTTTTAGTGCATGGCTACAGAAATGAATAAAAACAATAGTTTGCATCATCAAGACTTAGGACCTATAGTAATATTTTAGCATCATCAAGAACAACATCTCAAACAACCATGCCTAACGTCCCAATAGCATAGTTTTTATTGGTGTTATAATATGGACACCATTAAGAGGTTTTAAGAACTAAGTATGGGTCATAGTCCCTTAACAATGCTTCAGGGATCAAACTCAAGACTTATGTCCTACAGGTAGCTTTTAAGGCTTGAGGTCCATGAACAAGGCATTGAACCTGCACATAGGACCTTCGCATGTGATATTTTGCATCTAAGAGAGAATATGCAATACATTAGAATTCTCTTAGCACTAGAAACATATCCGTAGACATGTTTGATGGGGGAAACCTAGTCCTTAGGCCCTAAAGGAATCCTGTAGAGATATAGGGCCAATAGCAACACCCCAAACAAACACACATGATCTCTTAAGGGTATCCTCAACGTTTAAGTTGGGATATGGCCATGATTAGCATTTTTTTAGCATTAGATATGGAGGATAAAGTGTTAATCATGGTTGGTACATAAAGCTTTAATTCTAGGTTGTAAACCATCTTTTAGGGATCAAGGTCCATGAACGACACCTTGAATCACCACAGATGACCTCTCATGTTGATAGTTTTGTTTTGAATGGGGATATGGGAACCATTAGAGATTTCTAATACTATGTATGTGTCTTAGTACCTTAGACATAATAACAGAGGAAACCTAGGCCTTATCCCCTAGAAGATGCTTCTATCCATCTAGAGCCAAGAATTATGTGTTGAAAAACCTCAATAGATCCTTCCATGGTTTCAGGGTATGTGCAAACTCATGAGGGTCTCTTTTGACGCGTTAGATGCAATAGAAAACTGAAAAAACAAGCATCCATCAACTTGCATGGATATTTTGAGACACTTACACAATGAATCTTGCGATGAGTAAAAAACAAGAAATGTAGAAAATTGAATGATGTTTCCAAATATATAAATTATTTCTATTGAAAATGTTGTTAACCATCTGAAGTTAGATATTTTTTAACGGGCACTTTTTATTTTTGGGACAAATTATAAGCTATATGTTTTTGTGGGTGCAACCTCTGAGTGACTAAGTGATGGAATAAACTTACAAAAACCGGTAGACATATAGAGAACATTCGGAGTACTAGTGCACGACTATTTTTCCAAAAATAAAAATATTATTTTTAAATTTTTTTGTAATTATCTAAGAGATCAAACCTCGAAAATGGTATGTCAACTGTGGGTGCAACGTTTTAATGTCTTAAAGCAATTATTTGGAAATGAATTTTTTTATAGCATGTAGAGGTTGGTATTCTTTAGTGCACCATACAATTTTTTTTAAATGGTTGAGAAACGAAAAAAGATATGGACGAAACACTAATAGTGTGTTTTTTAAGTTGAGGAGTGATGACAGAAGATAAATAAGAAAAAAAATAGAAAAAATTATGTTTACTTTTTAAAATTTACATATTTGGAATTTGCAAAAAAACCATATTTGTTTCTAAAATTTCATAAAAAATGAAGGTGTGGAGCATACTGTAACTAATGGCTAAACATGAGCGTATTGAAAATTTGGATATAATGTTGAATTAGCCATGGTTTATCATACTCCAAGGCATAGGCATGTTGAATCCGAAGCAGACACATAGGATAAGAATGCCATGCAAGCATGGGTGGAGGCTTGACCTTATCATTTGGAGGGAATACATTTTTTAATTTAAACAAAACGGGAGCGCGTTATATTGAAGCACAACGCACATGCATTTTCAAATACTACAATGAATGCTTGTTTTGTCAATTATACCAATACTTTTATTATTTTATGTCCCCCTCGACTCCCCTCTTCCCCCTAACTATTACTAACCCCCCTCCTCTCCCTACCTCTAAGCTCCCCATCCTTAAACACACAACCCTTTCTCTCTACCTCTAACTCTTAAACACCCCCTATTGTTCTATCTCTAATCACTTAGCCCCCACCCCTCTATATATTCCCCAACCCTCTCGCTCTCTCTCACATAAACACCCACATCACACATCCATAGGTCACCCCCTACGACTAACGTCCCCCCTCTTACCCCCAATTCTTACTAATCCCCCATCCTCTTCTCCCTACATCTAACTCCCCTACTCCTCCTACCTCTCTGCCCCTCATCTTCATTACCAAACCCTTCTCAAGAAAGTCGGGGAGGACAGGTTGTTTCAACAAAAAAAAGAATACAAGGTAGATGAATACGGACTGCTATGGTCCAAGGATCGTTTGTATGTTTCAGAAGGAGAGGACATTCGGTCCAGGGTCCTCACGGAATTTCATCGGGCACTCTACTCCAAGCACCCTGGATATTAAAAGATGATAGCCATTGTCAAGAGACACTTTTCTGGCCTAAGTTAAAGACTGACATTGCAATGTTCATCGCAAAATGTCAGGACTGTCAGCTAGTCAAAGCTGAGCATCAACATCCTGAGGGATTGCTGCAGTCGTTACCCATTCCAGAATGGAAGTGGGAGGTTGTTAGTATGGATTTCATCACCAGTTTACCGAAAAGTAAGAAGCAAAATGATTCTATTTTTGTGGTCATCGACAAGTTGTTGAAAGCATCACACTTCATTCCTGTGAAGTTGACCTACAAAGTAGTGAACATTGCTGATATCTTCTTGAAGGAGATATTTAGATTAAACGGGATACCCAAGGAAATCATCTCGAATTGAGATGTTAAGTTTACAGGAAACTTTTGGAGATCTTTATTCTCTGGATTGGAGACACAGTTGAACTTTAGCACTGCATATCACTCACAGACAGACAGGGAGACAGAAAGAGTAAACCAAATTGTTGAGGACATGCTTAGGATGTATGTCATGAACAACCCCGCGAAGTGGGAGGATTACCTTCATCTCGTAGAGTTTGCATATAACAATGGTTATCAGACTTCTGCCAAGATGAGTCCCTTTGAGGTACACTATGGAAGGAAGTGTAGAACACCGGTTACTTGGGATATCTTGGTGGATCGGATCATGTTAGGGCCTGATTTGTTGAAGACTTGGAACAGTTGGTTACAAAGGCCCAGGTGAACCTTAAAGAAGCACACGCCTGCCAAAAAAGTTACGCGGATCGGAAAAGAAAAGATAAAGACTTTCAAATAGGAAATCATGTTTACTTGAAAGTAAAAGCCAAACGAAGCTCGTTGAGCTTGGGTAGGTGTGGTAAGTTAACACCTAGATTTTGTGGACCTTTTGAAATACTGGCCAAGAAATGGCCAGTGGCATATGAACTAGTGTTACCTGCGCATGTAAGAGTCCATAATGTTTTTCATGCATCTTTGTTAAATAAATATGTTTATGACACTAAACATTTTGTTGATTGGTCCCTATTATAGGTGGAACCTGAAGGGGAGTTTTCCCCTGAGCCTATTCATATACTAGACAAGAGAGAGGTGCAACTCCGGAAGCGCACCATAGTCTAGTTGAAAGTGCAGTGGAAGCACTTTGAGGCTGATGAGGCTACTTGGAAGGACAAAGCCACCATGACAAAGGTTTACCCCGCCTTGTTTCATCATGTCATTCCAAGTCCCTAGAACACCAGGGGCAATGTTGTTCTAAGTGGGGAGGATGTAATATCCCGAATTTTGGACCTAACACTTATAGGCATGTGCCTATTGATTATGATGTTTCCTTGATATTTTATTTTGATATATTGGGTCGAAGACCCCACTGCATATGAACATGATGATTTGTTTTATATATTGAGCGTAAGCCAATTTTTGATGATATATATATATATATATATATATATATATATATATATATATGCTTGTTGTGTTGGACGTGGACCATGAAGCACATGATTGATGAGATGTTTTGTGTTGAGCGAGGAGCTCTGGAGCACATGAGTACTTAATGTTTTGTGTTGAGCGACGAGCTCTGAAGCACATGGGTGATTGATGTTTTGTGTTGAGCGAGGAGCCCTAGAGAACATGGGTAATTAATGTTTGTGTTGAGCGAGGAGCTCTAGAGCACATGCGTACTTACATTTGTGTTGAGCAAGAAGCTTTGGAACACATGAAAAGATAAGATTTGGAAGTGTTGGGCATAAGCCTTGGAGCCTTCCATGTTGATGTTGAGCATAAGCTCTGGAGCATCGGATCCTTGGCCATTATATCCCTAGGTGTATCGTACAAGTACATCCTAGCAATAGTGTTGAGCAAAGAACTCTGGAAGTGCACTAAGTTGTAACTCCCTGTTAAAGTGTTGAGTATGGGCTCTCATAAGTGCTAGGGGTTACTGAAAAGAATTTAATAACTTCCAAGTGAAAAAGACTCAAGAAAAATATTGATCTCATCATACTTATTTATAAGTGATTAAATGAAATTTCGAATTTCTATATTCTCATCAAATAATGAAGAAATGCCACATTATACGAGGAAAATCCAACATGCAAGGATGTTTAGAGTTTCCTAGCCTAGTAGACATAACCATATACCTACTTGACCTTAGTAAAGAAGTGTCATTAAGTCTAGGGATCATAACATATGATTCCCAAAAGAAAATGCTAACAAATGTTATATTACTATGTATTTTATACATGGGATGTATAAAGATGAAATATAGTAATAATATTAATGATGAAATAAAGAAAGAAAAGCTCCATCCATTATTATTTATTATGTAAAGATAATAAATAGTCCAAAACCTACAAAAGTCTAATTAGGAACTAGTTGAAAGTTATTAACTTAAAATATTAAAAATTACCCAAAGTAATTGAAAATGGTTAAATAAAGAAACCAAGGTTTCTTGATTTAACTGTCACTTTGACTGAAAAGTCTGTCTATAAAGACTCAAGCCAAGGAAAGGCTTGTGGTTCTGATCTATCATTTGGAGGAGTCATTTTTTGTCTGTTTTCCTCTCAAGAGAATTCTTCGAGAACGTTTTCCTGGAAGGAAAAAGGAGAACTGATCCAAACCTTACATACCAAATAGGAAACCCTACCTTAGGAGCTCTAAGCTACTTTCATGTTGGAGTCCAGCTCGAGGGGATCCAGATTAAAACTAGGAATGGTTCTGGGTCATGGTTGGGTGGAACGTGATATTTCTCAAGTGATTTGGTCATCAAAAAGATAGGTCAGATCTGCCTTTGAATTATTAATGCTGGTTATTTGAGCGTGCAGGTTCAGACATTAAAAGAGCTTCAAGTTACATGTATGAAGCCCTAAACTGCCTATTCCATTTTCCTAGAATAAATGCTGGATATATTGGGTAAATAATTACATGGTATTTCCTAACCCTATGTGTTTGTTTCTCTTTTTAATATTTGCTAGTATTTGCAATTCTAAATATTAACCCTAGGCTATAGGACATTTTATATATCAGATTTATCGAGGGTTTATTCATCAGTTTACTTCTGCAAGTTTAATTTATTTATAGATATTCATCAAGGGTTTTGCACCCTAGTTTTAATTCTTGTATAAGTTTTACTGTTGAAACTGGATTAAGTACAAACTAGGTGTTATTTCAGATCTATTACTTATCTGCTCTTTTGGTCTTTATACTCTACTGACATATTCCATTTGTCAGTAGAGACATGTTTAGATTTAAATAAACTAGTTCAGAGGTAAGTTATATATACCTATAAGTATAAACTTACAATCCTAGATAACCTAAGATATTATCTACAAGCTGAACTACTATATATATATATATATCAACAGACTTAAATGGAATTTATGAATCTAATCAACTAGGTACAGACTATAATTATTTCCAAGATAAATAAACCAGTAAAGACCTTCCAAGGTTTGCATATATAAATACACATTAACTACTAAATCATTACATTGAAAATAACATCATCATAAACAACGAACATAGTAAGTATCGTGACCATTCTTTGGTCCAAAGATCAAATCTCTTTCCACTATTTAAAATCCACAGTCTTATAACATAAATTCACATAATCAAAACATATACCAAAAGTCAAATAGTCCCATTTAATAGCGCTCACAGCGTTAGGATAAACACTTAACCAAAACAATACCATAAGCATTAATTAATGAACTCAAAGATTTGTTACAGCTGATTTTACCACACATGGTGAATCACACTTTTATGGCCTTCCCTGTCCCTCTGCAGACTCCTTAGACCCCATGGACCATTTTTGTACCTTTGATGTTTCCAAGATCATCCCTAAAAACATGCAATAATTTCCATACGCGACTTTTAATCCATTTCTCATGTATATATGCTGGTTTGACCCTTAAAACCACGTACATCGAGATGTGTGCAAAAGTCCAAATGATTTTGGAGTTTTCCTTGATGTGGATCTGAGTCACTTGTCTCTTGACCTTCCATATGTCTTGAGATCGCTCGAATTCGACCTTCCATTACCCCATTGAAGAGCTATATAAGGAACCCTTTGGATACATTAAAGGGGGAGGAATTGAAGAGCAAGAAAACTATAGTCCATTGTTGCCGGAGCTTATACTTGAGTCTGCGTCCCTTTGTCCCTTGGAGCACTTTGTGTTCTTCCCAAGCTTGCCTTTTACTTGTGAGCTTTCTATCGAGAGATGGAGGATTGAAGTGGTGGAGGCCCAAGTGGGGGACTCAGTTTCTCCGATTCACAGACGTGCCGACAGAGGTTGTCACTATTGTAATCTCTGTTTTATATCAATAGAAATATATTTTCATGTCCAATAATGTGTATTTAAATGAGTATTTGATCCATGGATTTTTTTAAATGCTTATATGTTATTGATTATATATGCTAGAGTAGGTCTAACACAATTATATATAACATGCTTGTCTTGTTTGCTGAGTGTTGAGATAGCAATTTATCAATACAAGATGGAGTTGGAAAGCTCAACGGGGATCTGCATCAACCGTCCAGAATAAGGTATGAATCGAGATCCTTTAGTGTTAGATATTTGGTTTCTCTTGCATATAGGAAAGGATTGATTTTTGGAGTCAAGCTGTCTATTGTGGTACCCTAAGCCGTAGGAATTTCTCTCCATAACAGAATTGAGTTCGGGTCCTTTTATTTTCGGCATGCCTGGTATCCTATCACCCGTCCTTGGTCCTAGTAGAGACCCTGGTGTCAGACTTCGGGGCATCACAGCCCTTACCGTGCTCATAGATTTTGGAATGGTCATATTCCATCATCTACTCCATTTGTGGAGTATTTTTGTTCCCTTCGCTCAGTATTTACACCAGTGGTCACCCTCACGGGGGTGGTGACCTTACTTTCCTTTTTATGTCCCATCGTTCATTGCATTATTTCCTTTGGGTATATTTTTCATGATCATTCCTCCCTATATCATATAGTGTGGATTCTTTATTGACTATTTTGGGTTTTTTTGGACTAATATGGTTGTCATGTAGGGTCCATTTTTTGTACTCTCTCTGTGAGGATTTTACCCGTTCATGCCTATCACAGGTATCATGTCTAAACTGGCATATAGGTTAGGTTTTCACATCTGTTTGCATTTTTCATGACCTTATGACTGGTTCATTTTAACCTTAGGTATGAACCCATTCCATAGTATCACAGAACCTTCATGCTGTTGTTAGAAGTGGTACTATGTGAATGGTAGAGATTTCCTATACATGGGTGTCCTAGTTAGCTCCCCTTTGCATTTGGTACCCATGCTGTGAGTCCTCTCTTAGGTCCGGGAGTCTTTTGTATAGTATCGTCGTGACTTTGAGCAAGAGCCTCATACTCCTCTTGATCTTTTTGCTGGCCTTTTTTTTTCTTCAGGACTCCCTTATGTCAAGTTGTAGTTGCATTATCATGAGTTTTTCCTGCCTCATTGAGCCTTATGCCGACTTCCCTGACTTTGAGTATCGGCCATATAGCCCAAGCTTGTCTCATGTCTAGCCACGCAAAGCCATTTTGTATATCCTTTGCAGCTTGAATCCCTATTTTTACTGGGAGGGGACTTTCCCTCGAGTGTCGCTATCCTACACGTGTATCCTTGTAATGAGCATAGGTATGTTTCGCTGCTTGGAACTAGTTTGTTTGTCCCTTGACACTCGTCTCCTCCTAGTCTATAACTATAAAGCATTTTTATTTTTTTTCAAGCTTTTCAAAATATTTGAAAAAGTCCAAAAAAATCAAAAAACCAAAAATCCGAACAAGAAAAGATGTTATCTTTGGCAGCAGTCGAGTCATGTCGCCTTCGAACAGAGCACTGTATATCACATCTATTGGTTGGGTTAATAGTTTGACTTTAGGACCTGTACTCGTTTCTCTGAGTTTATCTCCACCGACTGGTTAAGCTTCCAGTCCCTATGGAGCCTCTGTCGATGCTTCCTGTGTCGCAGAGATGTCCCAATTTTGTATATCAAGTTTATGCTGCCTACATTCAGTCACCATTCGCATTTATGCTCTTGTTCGAAGGAAGTTGAAACCTGAGTTGGCCATTCCTCAGTTATCTTGACTTTGCATGTCGTCCATTCTCGGTATAGTTACTGGTTCGTGCACCTTATGATCGAGTCCTTCCACATTATATAGCTTTGCTAAGTACCTCGTGTTGGATGATGGGGGATGCTTTAATGCCCTCCTTCCAGTGGATTTCATCCCATCGACTTCAGATCATTTATTCTGGGATAGGAATCTAGAGTCATTTTTGAGTGCCTTGAGACTTGCAGTCATTAGTGGCAAGTTCTCTTGCCATCGACAGTTTTTTGGGAATACATCAATGTCCCCTGATCGATGGATTCTCTCAAGTGTTCGAGCTCAACACATTTATTCACACTTGTTAGTTTTCACTCTAGTACCTCGATTCCCATTATCATTATCAGTGGGTGATCTCGCGTCTGTTAACGGTATACATCAATGACCGGTAATCAGACGATGGACTACTATGTTCGACCTCGACACCTTTATTCACATAGTAGGACATGTCCTCGTAGCGGTTTGTGTAGAAGACCTTCCAGATTGGTGGCATCTCATATATGCTACCTCCGTGATCGTGCCAGTGTTCATGAGATTTTAGCTCTCGTGACTTGATTCTAGTATATGTCAGATATTTCCAGCCATTATGGAGATCTTGATCCACTATAAATCTTCATCCTTCATGGAGATCATGATCCTTCGTATATCTTCATCATGGAGATTCTGAGCTATATATATGATATGTGGCGATGACCACACATGTCATATTTTGTATCATGCCTATTCATGGCCATTTTACTCTTATGTATCCAGTGCTCCTACATCTACTTGTAGTTATGTGCAGAGTTTGATCATTGTATTGTACTGATTGGATGGTTGATTCTTCCACTGGGTTTTTCATCACTCCACTTCTGGTATGGACTTATAATGTATTTCGGCCATCGTATGACCCCTCTGACCTCACACATTAAGGGGCATCTGTTACAGTTGATTTTACCACACGTGGTGAATCACACTTTTATGGCCTTCCCTATCCCTCTGCAGACTCCTTAGACCCCATGGACCATTTTTGTACCTTTGATGTTTCCAAGATCATCCCTAAAAACATGCAATAATTTCCATACGCGACTTTTAATCCCTTTCTCGCGTATATACGCCGGTTTGACCCTTAAAACCACGTACATCAAGATGTGTGCAAAAGGCCAAATGATTTTGGAGTTTTCCTTGATGTGGATCCGAGTCACTTGTCTCTTGACCTTCCATATGCCTTGAGATCACTTGGATTCGACCTTCCATTACCCCATTGAAGAGCGATATAAGGAACCCTTTGGATACATTGAAGGGGGATGAATTAAGGAGCAAGAAAACTATAGTCCATTATTGCCGGAGCTTATACTTGAGTCTACATCCCTTTGTCCCTTGGAGCACTTTGTGTTCTTCCCAAGCTTGCCTTTTTCTTGTGAGCTTGCTATCGAGAGATGGAGGATTGAAGTGGTGGAGGCCCAAGTGGGGGACTTAGTTTCTCCAATTCGCAGATGTGCCGACAGAGGTTGTCACTATTGTAATCTCTATTTTATATCAATAGAAATATATTTTCCTGTCCAATAATGTGTATTTAAATGAGTATTTGATCCATGGATGCTTTTAAATGCTTATATGTTATTGATTATATATGCTAGAGTAGGTCTAACACAATTATATATAGCATGCTTATCTTGTTTGTGGAGTGTTGAGATAGCAATTTATCAATACAAGCTGGAGTTGGAAAGCTCAATGGGATCTACATCAACCGTCCAGAATAAGGTACGAATCGAGATCCTTTAGTGTTAGATATTTGGTTTCTCTTGCATATAGGAAATGACTGATTTCTGGAGTCAAGCCGTCTGTTGTGGTACCCCAAGCCATAGGAATTTATCTCCGTAACAAGGTTACATAAGGTCGCAAGAATGAATCATGTAAACTATTGTGCTATTCGCTACATAACACGATTCCACATAATTACTAATAAAAACCCCAACTTATATATAAAAACAATAATCATTTAATAAACCATACATTCATTCTATATAAACAACTAAAACCCTGTAATTACAATGATATACAAGAATCGTTTCTTTATATAAACGATAACGAATCTTTACACAGTCCAAGTGTTTTTACAAGGGAGGACAAGAATGGAATCATGTGGGAATATAAGCCCCAGTTCACATCCACATAAAAATACAACTCATTACATCAACCACAAACATGATTCGAACCCTGTGGAGTATTTGTTTACAATGAATCACGACCACACTATACACAGAGGGTATGTGGGCATAACAAATCAAATACATTCACTACAGCAAGGTCGCAAGACCCTAGTTCTGCACCCATGCTGTAAGCACGACCTCGACCACCAATTAACTAAATACACAGTCCATATAAAAGTAAATCTACAACAATGATAGCCATTGTGGGTTTTCACCCATGGCTTTCCCACATTCTACATAATTATTAATAAAATGAAACATTAAAGATTTCAACCAACCAAGCTATCGCAACAATAGTGGAAGGGCTCATGCCATGCACGGCATGGCCTCAACCTATTCGCTGATAGGCATTAACAGCTTAGAACTAAATACAAGGAATTGCACAAAGCATCCACGAAGGCAAATGCCTCATCCAACACAAGTAAATAAACACCTATCGCAGCATAATAATTTACACACAGTCCAATATATATAACCATTTCCAAAAAATGCAGGAGCTATATTATTTACACAGGCACCTTTAAAGTTCGAAATTGAAACCACACAGTCGTGCCAAGGGCTATGGCACCATTGCAAGCAATGGTGCTGCCTAGGCTGAAAACCCCCAAATCAAACATACGATTTACATAAACAAAATGTAGAGTTTGCTAGAAGTACTGAGTTCCCCTTTTGCTGTTAATAACACCATCTTTTTACAAAATCCAAACCTTTCATAGACAGCCCGAAGGCAAATCGAGTTTCCAGAGTAAAACCCCAAACAACAACGATATAACCCAGTCCTACCCAAATGCTGAGAAGTGACAAGCTTCACTTGTAAAGCAGGCTTACCATGGCCACATTGCATCACCCTTGAACTCGCATTGAAGCTCTGAGCCTTTCCACCTTTGCTCACCTTGCCACCTGCAAACGAAACCAAACACACAAGATGAGAAGTATGACAACGAAGGAGCCGCGAAACAAACACAAAATGTAGACATGAAACCGAATGAAGCTTACCTTCGTCACCCAGGGTGTTCCCTCCTTCACTGTGCAAAGCCGAGACCACAACCATCAACAAACCCGACGAAATTACCAAACTGTTCGTGGAGGCAAGCCCTAATCTTGGGCTACACCAAACCCCAAGAAACATTAATGACGCCAGCCTGGTGGCAACTAACAACCTAAAACCCACTATTCTATAGTTTGCATTCGAAACATTAATGATGGTTTCGATTTCATGTAGAGACTTAAACCCCATCGCATTAGTTTCAAACTTTATATCATAACTCGCCACCTCAATATTTAAAATAAGGTATGGTATAATGTCTAGGCTATTTAATGGATAGTGTAATGTCTAGTCCATGTATTATATACATTAACCCCAAAGTCATAGCATATGACATGTATCACTTAGACCTTAGGCTTAAGCCTTAATACATTGTGTGTTCCCTATGCTTAATGCTTAGAAACCATGGCATATGAAATATGCCATGGTAGTAATTGCTATAATAAAAACCCAAGTTTAATCTCTAGCCAAGTTATAACCTGCTGATAACAACAAGAGATATGTCAATAGCTGTAATAAAATAAACATGAAAAAATAAATATATTGATTAATAGATATAACATAAAAAAAATTATTTAGGTTAGGTAATTGGTGAAGATCGTAATTACCTTGCTAGCAATCTGAGTCTGCAATAAAGCATAGTAACGAACAGTAGGTATGATAATGATCAAAATGCTTAGCGCTCTTTAAATCTCCATTGTTAAGTATAAATTTGCATACGAGTTGAAAGAGGTGCCTTAGTTCAAAGAACTAAGTAAGCTTGCTAGTCAAGTGAACACTTTACCTCTCAGTAATGTCACATGGGCGAACGGGTCCCGCCACTCCGCCCACTTTGTTTCCAAAAACAGAATTAAGTTAGGACTTCGTAAATAACCAGTAATTATATGAAGAATTGGACAAAGCATGTAATCAAAGTAATGACACAAACCCCACAATTTATAACCATAAGAACCAAGTAGTAAACAACATTACGACATCTCAATTAAAACACAACAATAAGTATAACTGAAAGAATGATGATGGAATGTAAGAACAGCTTACGACTAAACAATAGTCACAACTAGTGTACGTTATATTCCGCAAGTATAATAATGTTCCGTTTAGGTAGTTTTTACTAGCCTATAAAAAAAATTTATTTTCAATTTTTGGGGACATTACACACCCGAAACCATATTTCTCATTAAATCATTAAAATAAAGATGTATTACATAGATGTGAGAATGCCAATGAAAACTAGTAGTAGTAAATAGTAGATACAAAAAGAGGTAGATCATACATGAGATCAAGATCGAAGAATCTCATCTGTCAATAGTCTTCCTCCATGCCTGAATCAACAAACTCATCATTTCCCTAAGCCTTTTCTTCCTCGTCATCATCGTCGTCCTCCTCTCTTGCCCATTTGATGATCTGCATCTACTACTGTGGAGGATGACCCCTCCATAGGATCACCAATGCCTCCTCTAGCCTTTTCCTTAATCCTCTAGGGACATCAATTTTAGTGCTTTGTACAGTTTAGGGATCCATGTGCATCCATCTTGTTGTTTCTCAATTCATCACTCCACAATTTGATGAAGATGGCTAATCCAAATGTTAAAATGAGACAGAAATATTAACAATGGTTTTGGTTTGTGTGAAGGGTGCACTTTTACTAAGGGCATGATAAATGAGTTTAATAGTCAACAAAAGCAACAACAAGATAGTTAGAGGGCTTGGAACTATTAATTAAATGCTAATCCCATCCCTCACACATGGTAGAATCCAGTTTTGAAACATTGCAGCCACATCAGGTCTTAGATGTTGAAATTATGAAAGCCTTGGATACTGGGACATGATGTCAACATGTGTTCGACGCGTGTTTATTGTGTCCCAATTCTATGACATGAAAAAACATGTGGTGAATACGTGTTGACGTCGTGTTCATGTATGACACAGCCCCACGGTACACAAGGGGAATTTTGCATGTGTCCAGTGACTTAGATGGCTTCTAGTTATTTTTATATTTTTTTTGTTAAAATTGTTTATTTCGAATTTGGAAGGAGTGTCATAAAATCAACTTGGACAGTACACTTGTCTCATCCACATGCAATCTAGAAAAAACATAGACACTAGTTAACGCCAAATTCTATGATATAAACATGTATTGGTGTAATAAACTATTTATATATTTATGACAATTTTAAGAATTTTTGTTTTTTTCATAATATAAAATGTTTAAATATCTCTTTCAATATTAAATTTTTATGGTTCTTCATCATTTGATTGGTTGAACGCTATCCATATTTAACCAAATCACTCCTAACATAGCCACTTAAATTGTGGAACAAGGAATAGTCATAAGTAAGGGTGAACAAGATAAGTCATCGGTTAAGTTTTGTGAAATATCCATGCATCAACCACTAGTTATCCATGCAATTATTCTATATATATATATATATATATAATTGTTTATTTCCAATTTGGAATGAGTGTTATAAAATCAATATAAACACCTATATATGTAATTAATTTTGCTTCAATCATATCCATTTTAGAATCAGTTTTCTTATATGCTTTAATGATGCTTCTCTAGTGGTGGATTTATCTTTACTAATCCTCATTTCATAAGCAGTCACAGTTCCTAGGAGTTGGTCAATAGGCAGAGTTTTAAGATCATTTAATTCTTCTATTGCATGAACTTTGGGATTAAGTCTATCACGCAAAGATCTCATAATTTCTTGAACTAAGAGTGTTTCCTCAATATTTTCACCAAGACCTTTCATAGCATTCATGAACTCTTAAGAAATATTTACTAACCGTCTCATTCTCATTCATCTTTAGTTGTTCAATTTTTAGTCTATATGTTTGCAATTTGACATCTTTTACTTTCAAATTTCTTTCATAAGTGCTTATAAGATTGTCCCACATCTCTTTTTCAAATTCAAGATGCATCACCTTAACAAACTCAGCTTTTGCAAGACCACTTAGGATAGCATTCATTGCCTTTGCGTTAAAACTAAATTTTAACTTATCATCTTTGGAAGCTAGCACAACAGGTTTTAATAGACAGTGTATACTACATCCCAAACATCAACACCTCAAGACATTAGATATGTTCTCATTCTAACCTTCCAGAAGGAAAAAATTGTTTCATCAAACACATGAGCCTTATTGGTCAAAGTCCCTTCATAAATTGTCATGTTGAAGCTTACAAATCTACCTTTAAATAAAAGGAACCCACTCTGATACCAATTGTTGAGGTTATTCGAATAACTGAGAAGGGGGGGTTGAATCAATTATTCCTTAGCTTAAACAATTTTTGACTTTTTAAACTTTTATTACTGTTCACATATTTACAGCCATGATATACAACATATTACAATCATTCAATCATTCATAATAGAAAATTATTTTATTATTAAATTAACTTTCTTTTAGCACCAACTCAAATGAAGCTACAACCTCTGTTTTACAAGGCAACAACTTGTGGGGAGCACCAACCTCCTGGTTTTCTAGCACCCAATAGACTTGTACAAGCTCCAACTTGCACACTAAATACTACAAGTCTTCCCAAGCACCACCCTACCACCCTAATTCCATAAATTTAAACTTTGTTCTATAGAATATGTTGAATACCAGATATAGCTATGCTTACCAACTTTGTCACATTCTTTGAACTGCTTCTGCTTCTTGTTCATTCAAACTTGGCTCCCTTCACTGTCTCTATTCTACGTATTCTCCCCATTTCAACACGCCCTTCGACATTAGTCCATGCACCAGCTCTCTGAATTCACAAAGCTCACACACAGTCCTATCTACTCCATCATTTTTTGCATGCTAGACTTTATTCCTTTACCTGTTTGTATGCCTCACTTTTCATTTTCATAACTGATCAAAACTCGTTCAATAACTCATGACACGCAAAGAACCCAATCGATAAGCAATCTTGACATCGTTTACCGTTTGTCACCGGGTTCTTGAATTCACAAATGCTTGAATCGGTTTTTCTTTGCATTCCAAAAAATCATGATGAAGCAACAAGGAAGCTTACTTGTTTCTACAACCTCGATCTTCCCCCAATTCTGAGTTTCTGCAACGACATAATTTTCGCAAATCTATTTCTGTAGTTCTCGTTACGTAAGATTCTTTACGTAAATTTTTTCCGCACTTGCGGATTGAGGAAATTCTCGAATTCCAAAATTGACTTCCGCAATTCTAATTCCACAAGATTATTTTTGCAATTATAGGTTGTGGATTGCAGAAATTCCTGAATTCCAAAATTGACTTCCACAAATATGTTTTCGCAATTTTGGTTTTGCAAAATTCTATTCGCAATTGCAGATTGCGGAAGTACCCGAATTCCAAAATTGACTTCCACAATTATGCAGTCGGACTGGTAATTTCCGCAATCGGATTGCGGATTGCGGATCCTCCTGCCCACTTTTCCAAAGATGGGCTTCCTTAATTCAACTCCCGCAACTTTAACCACCTTGCAACTTCGCATTCGGAACTCATCTTCGACCGTTGATCTTTGCGGCTTCTTCTTTGTCACTTGATCGGAGATCAAGTACGGATCTTCATCTATTATTTGCGGGCCCGATAATTTTCCTACACCTTTCTCTTGCGGAATTCATCCACAACCGTGAATTTGTCTAAGTCCTCTTCTTATATGTCTTTCTTGTTGTTGGATCATATGCTTGGAACTATGTGTTATCATCAATGACAACCACATCACAATCTGATTTGTATCCATATAATCACAATACCTATCATAATTCCAACATCATTCCTCAGTTCCACATGTCAAACTCTTATTTCATACATTTTCCCTTGATCCTATGCTACGGATTCACCATGATCAATGTTTCATTCTTTACAACAAGTCAGATACAAAGATTTCAATTTACCTATAGCATTTCAACTTAAACAAAGTTCACTCCAGACCAATACGCCATCCCAAAGCAAGCGTTTCACTTTTAAATCTTGAATTTATAAATATCAATGGTTAGCTGCAAACATCAACTTCCAATCTCACTGACCATATGTTGGTCATCATTTGATTTCTGAATTGCGCATGGGTATTCTTGGAGCTTTAACACTGCACCTTAAAATATAATCACCAATATATTTAAGGTTGATTCACTGCCATCGAATCTCTGCTACAAATAGAACAAATCTCATCGAGTTACTCTATCACTGATATCCTCAACGCACGCACTCTTCAGCGAGCTCTTTCACACTATGGCCACCAATGAGCCGGATGTGTTCTTCCTTAATAAAATTTCAGATCTGAAGTCGTCCTCTTCCAAATAGACTCTCACCACGATTTCATTCCTTATTGAGTGGGATTTTAATACATTCACACAAACGGTCCCCTACATGAATTACAAATTTATGAAATTAATAATTACTGGAAATTCTTGCCTCGATAGCGAAGCCTTCACCTACATAACTTGATGCGTGCTATCTCCATCTCATACAACATGGGTTTAGTCTTAACATTTAAATATACATCCAAAGATCTTCACCAAATCAATATTAACATCTGAGATATTCTTAAACGCATAACGAGGTTATTTATTAATCCAAAGACCTCACTCTCCTGGTCACTACATGAATCATATAGAAGATGGCTTTTCCATTACACTATTTTTTTTTGGCAATAGTTCACCAAAAGGGTAAGGTAATTTGGAAGAGAAATCATATAGAAGATGGTTTTTCCATTACAATATTTTTTTTTGGCAATAGTTCACCAAAAGGGTAAGGTAATTTGGAAGAGTTGTGTGGATTCAACATTATTGGAAAAGGTAGATGATTTTGAGGTAAGAATGGCATACATGGAACTAGGCTCGGATTTTGATGTTTTACAGGAGTTTTTTCTATTTTAAAAAGTATTTGACAGGTAGTTGAACACACTTAAAGTGTGATGGGCATGTTGAATGGTAAAACTTTAATCTAACTTTTAACAAGTTGCATAACCTGTCATAATTTTTAATTCATGTATTTCATCAAAGATAAGCAATAGCATAAACTTTGTATGATGGGGACAGCCACTCACAAGCAGCCTGAATTGTAATGTGGCAACCAATGTATAGTAACTACTACATCCATTGTATAATACTTTTTTGGTATTCTGTATGTCTTTTTATTATTTTTATAAGTATTATTTAAAAAAATTACAATAAAAATTGTAATCATATAGTAAAAAATTTTTTACAAACTAAAAATATTTGAAACTCGAGGGCTGCATGGAACTTGGCCTAGTCCATGAAGTACCACATTTAAATCAATAATAAAAATGAGTATAACACTGCCAATGAGTACCAAAAACGATTATAAAAATGCTCAAACCTTTTATCCAAAATTATCGATAGTCATACCTAATTAACTCCCCATAAAATGAAGATCTGACAGTGTCAAAGCCGTAATTCCATTGTAAGTTCCGATCTACGGTGGATGATTATGGCAGACCAAAAGTCCAATCAATCAATCGTTGTAAACATAAGAGAGTACTTTGAAAGAGTACAATGCTACAGGTGTTAAACTTACCGGGGATATTAATGACAGAAGAAGTATTGCTCCGAAATCCGGATTTGCATGGAAGCTGAGAGTTGATGCCAGATGGGCTTTTGCCCCTTTACCATTCTAATTTTGTCAAGGAAAAGTACGACCTGGCTCTTGGGGAATGTCGTACGTTTGATGCATCTTGGCTGTTGCAAATTATTATATTCAAGAACCAACCCTAATTTAGTGCCTTCAATCATCAATATTGTGAATCTAGCTATGCAGTCATAAGTCAAGTCAGTACGTGAATAAAAAATTATAAAACTGGGTATCCCTTTTCTGGTGGGAACAGTACTCAGAATGGGGGAAAGAACAGCAGCTCAAACTCATTCAAAACCGTAGTCACTGCTATGATACGTTTTCTCGAAGCGCAAGAACGGGTTGCCAAAAAAAGGACATCGAGCTTCCAATTATCTGTGATGCTGAAATAGCCCTTTTTCGAAAATATCGGTTTGCAAGGGGCACAACAAGTAAGTTGCCTTTTTTCGTCCCTTTCAATCTCGTTCATTTCTTCTTCAAAGTTCAAGGTATTTACTTCTTAGTATTTGCTTTTTGTGAAATAGATGTTTTGAATCTATCCACGAAGCTTGTTAAAACTGGTATGGTATCTCTGGAGGCCTGTTCTTTCACCCAAATTTGGTAGAATAGTATATCAAGCCTCATTAAAAAGGTCCCAGAAATTTGGAAAATGATTTGTGATTTGTTCGACATTGAACCACGCCATTACCATCCTAGATAGGGTTAAATTGGTTATAATCTATTGATAGACTTGTGAGGCTTTTCTAGCAACTGAAAGAGTAAATGAAGTATAATTTATGGCTCAATTACTTACGAATGTAATAGATAAAGAGATGCGAGGGACAGACCTTGGGAACCGCTCAGTGCTTGTTTTGACTTATTTCTTTTTCCGCTATCTTTCCAGGACGACGATGAGATCAATCTCATCTTCATCTCGTCTTACAATGAGAATAGTTATTTAAGATATCACAAGATAATGGTTATTTGGTCAATCCCCTTTCTGGAATAGCTATTTCTAAAGGATGCAACTGACTGATAATCCTTCTCAGGGGAAGCAAAAATGTTAAAATGAATCCATGGATAGTTCAGTTAATGGCATTATCCAGGTTAGGGTTTAATGTGAAGGATTGCATTGTGCAGTTGTGTGGGGTTTCCATTTCGTCCCTAATGTCGAACTGAATGTTCATCAAATCTTTTCAAATCAGAACATTCCGGGATCAGATCTAGGGCACGAAAAGCCAAACGAAATGGTCAGTCATCGAAGTTCACACGGATATTGTTGGACAGCGAGAGAGTGCATGGACATGATAATTAATTATCTCTTTCAACCCGAACAAAGTATACTCCGATGTAAATCGAATGAATAGAGTGAGGCCAAGCTCCTTCTCATGATTTTTGCAATGACATGTCATATGTTTTAGACAGTCACAACCTTCTTCTTTTTTGGTTTTATTGTGTAAGAAATAAGTGGGAAAATGTCAATCAAAATGGTTTAAAAGATATCAGCTCATCCCTATAAAAATTGGTTCAATATATTTTGTCGAATATAAAGTTATGTAAATTGGTTAAATATATTTTTGTAGAATGTAAAGTTCACAGCTGTCTGTTTGGACTGGTCTTTAACCAGAGACAAGAGATGTAACTGTAACGATACGTAAGAGATTAGAATTAGGTCCTAACATATTTTAGGGTTAATGAATTGGATTTCAGCTTAACTTTGTTGTGAAGAGTGAGTCGTGTTAAACTTGTCCTAGAATGGGTTGCCATTATTGGAATAAACATTTTTATAAGTATATTATACACAATAATATAATGTAGAATGCTGTTTATGGGTATAGAATAGAAGGTGAATAAATGTCGTGTTAAGTCATTCTCTGTGTTAAGTCATTGATTCGAATTATGTGAGTATTAACTTAAAAAGAAATTTTTTATATATAATGTTAGATATATAATTCTACCGTATTATTGTTCATGGTAAAGATCATTCAATTATGAAGTTGAAGATGCAGCTGCCTTGGGAATATGAAGCTCAAAGGTCACCTCTCTCTTAGTTGTATAAATAAGGCTTTTACATTAATAAAAAAATACATCTTAAAGAGTTATCAAGCTCAAAGGTCACCCTCTCTCTTAAGGCTTTTACATCAATAAAAAAAAATGCAACTTAGAGTTATTCTTTTCAAGTGGTATCAAAAGCTAAGGCTCTCTCTGAGGTATTTTTGTAACGGAATCCCTTAAATCTGCCCTCTTCCTCTTCTAACAATTTCTTGCATATGTCTGCCCTTAGACTTGTCATTGTGAAGTCGTTCTTCTCCCTAGATTCCTCTTCTTATTTTTAAAACCCTCGACGTTTTGGAGACCTACACACTGAGCACATACCTCTCCACTAGCTCTAAGTCTCTAACCTGTGTGCTCCATCTCTACATATGCCTCCTATGCCCTGAGTGTCATCTTTCGGCCAACTCATATCCACGATTCTTCTACCCACGATGCCCGCAACCTTAACAAAGTTTATAAATGGGCGAAGGTATCACCTGTGCGACTAGAGTTATCCACACAATGTGAGATGAACCCATGGCCACAAGGTTACCCATCTTCTTGTTTCAAGAATGTATTCACCTTTGTCATCTGCATTTCTCTCGAACTTACCAAGTTCGACCAATTATAAATATATTTATTAGTGATTAACAATAGATATGCTTACCTTGTTCTTGAATCTATCAATCAACACAAAGAGCAATAATACAAACCATGATGAATGAGTTATATGTTTTTGTTGATACTATGTTGACACCAAAGAATGCTTCAACGAGATGTAGTCAAATTGAGTTTTATTAAAGAAAAAAAAATATTAAATTTAAAGTGAGAAGTTGAAAAAGATATAGTCTAAAAATTCTATGATTTAGGTTGGAATACGCAGATTTTGACAGCACCATTTTGTAGAAGATGGCCTCCTAGTTGCACTTTGTTTTTGTAATAGTCACTACATAAGTAAGGTAACCTGGAAATTTTTTATGGATTTAATACTAGTTGAAAGAGGTGGATGATTTCCAAGTAGGAATGGAATACAAAGCACCTTCTCTAGTTGGTTAAGCACCACATTTGAGTAAGGAACATGAGGAAAGAGTGGCAGGGAATCTCGTCAAAAGAAGGATATAAGGAAGAGGTTGTAGAGCCTAACATGCTTAGATATAAGTGTAGATGTAGCCCTCCCAAACACAGAGATTGTGGGGATGCTACACCTAAGTAGACCCACACATGAGGCTAGAACTTTTAAGCAATCCACATTGTGTAGGGTTCTTTAGGTAGGCATAATACCTCCACATTTCAGAACTTGGAATGTTTGGAGGAGGTCTAAACCTAAGTCAATACCATCAACAACAAAAAAATTGATAAAGAATCAATACTCATCACCCCAAACACATGTTTACACTTTTTTTTTTTAATGTTGTGGAACTCCATAAATTTCCTAACTGTTGATCTATATTGGCATACAAAATAAGTTATATAATAATAATCTATTTTTAAGGTTATAGCCAAGCTAAAACCAAATTGGTGTATAAGACTCCCTCCTTTGTAGGACAAGGGACCCATTCATGCTACAATTTGAGTGCTGAAGTATAGAGAGGTGTACATGCCTTGCCCCTTTTGGATTTGAACATGTGACCTCCTTGAGAGAGAACATATGTTCTTAACCATTAGGCCCATTCAAATTGTACTATTATTTCTTGTTAATTGTCATAAATGGTTTATAAGAACAAGATCTATATGGTTCACTCATGTCATTGAAGCTACAATGTATATGTTATTTATTTTCGATTATGAAAACATAGGTTATGGTAGCCTAGGGCCAAGTTATCTCTATTACATCTTAATATTTTCTATGAATAAGAATAAATAACCTACTACTTATCTATAGAAATGAAACAAACACCATTTATACAAAATTATTACAACTTTACTACTTTGTAGAATATGAATCCAATTAAACAACTTTTATAGTTTCGAATGCATCATCTCAAGTAAACAACCACAATCCTATGGTAAAGCTATTAATTTTGCTATTTTTTTGGTGGACAACTATTAATAGTTATGAGTTGTAAATTCAAAGAAACCATGCTACTTAAAATACCCTAATTGTTTGAGTTATGGACATTAACTTTAATGCTATAGTTAAACAAATTCTTAACCAATTACCAAAAAATAGGTCTCAGTTCATGATTAATTATGTTATGTATTTTATATATCAAATATTTACATTTTTTATTTTTTTTATTTTTTTAATAATTAGACTTTCAAAAAAACATAATCACAAACGAACAAGGATTCTAAAAATGATCAAAACCTATTCTCCACAAAACTATACATTGTCACAATTACCCCAAAATGAAGACTGAACAGTCTCAAGCCATAATTCCAGCCTAAGTTCGGAATTACTTAGGGCGGATAATTTATGACAGACTCAAAAGTCAAATCAGTCAATCGTTGGAAACAGAGGAGACTACTTCGAAAAAGTAAGACTTACATAATCCATTCGGACAGGTTAGACTTACCTTGGATTATGGATATGAATGACAAGGAAGAATGATGGAATCAACGTTTGATAGTTCTTGTACGACCTAGCTCTATGGGGAATGCCGTACGTTCGATATTTTTTGTACGACTTGACTCTTGCAAATTATTGCATTCAAGGAACCAACCCCCAACATTGTGAATCTAGCTAAACAGTCGTAAGCCAGTACGTGGATAAAAAATTTCTAAAACTGGACAGACTTTATCTGGTGCTAACAGGACTCCTAATGGGGAAGGAGCAGTTCAAAGTCATTCAAAACTGTAGTTACTTCTATGAAACTTTCTTGAAGCGCAAGAACGGGTTGCTACAGAAAGGTCAACGAGCTTGCTATTATATGTGATGCTGAAATAGCTGTTGTCACTTTCGTAAAAATCGGTTTGCAAGCCACAAAAAATTGACATCTTTCCTATAAATTCCCTTTCAATCTCATTCATTATTATTAAATTTCAGACATATTAACTTATTAGTATTTGCTTTTTGTGATATAGATGTTTTGATTCGAAGCTTTGTTAAAGCTGGTATCTCTAGAGGCCCGTTGTTTCAGCCAAATTTGGTACGGGTGTAGTATATCAAACCGGGTTAGAAAGGTCCCAGAAAAATTGGAGAATGATTTGTTATTTGTTCCACATTGAAGAACGCAATTACCATCACAGAAAGGGTTAAATTCGTTATGATCGATTAGTAGACTTGTGAGGCTTTTCTAGCAACTGAAAGGGTAAATGCAGTAACATTTGCATATAACTAAAACTAACGGGTGTAATAGATAAAAAGAAATGTGAGGGAGAGGCCCTGGGAACATCTAAGTGCCTGTTTTGTTTTGTTAAGTGCCTGTTTTGATTTGTTGATTTGTTACTTTGTTAGCTAATTTATTTTTTATTTTTTAGAGATGGATGGGATCAAATTTCATTTTCATATTGTTTTACAGAGAAAATAGTTACATGACATAAATAATGTCTGTAATAACATGTAGCTATTAATAGATAACTTATAAAACATTTCAAAAATTTCTCCCATTTCATAACTATTTCTCAACCATTTAATCCCTGATCCACCCAAACTATATAAATATGCTTAAGTATTTAAGTTATCACAAGATAATGGCTATTTAACTAACCTATTTAGGTAATCAACCCCGTTCTAATATTAGCTACTTCTAAATGGTGTAATTGATAATCCTTCTTTGGAGAAGAAAAAGTGTTAAAATGAGTCGCATGATTAATAGATCAGTTAATAGCATTATATAGCTTAGGGTTTAGTGGGAAGGATTGCTTTGTGCACTTGGCCGGGGTTTCCATGTTTTTTTTTGTCCCTGCTGTCGAACGGAATGTTAATCAAAACTTCTAAAAGTAGAAGGGTTCAGATTTAGGGCATGAAAAGCCATATGGAAACTGTTGGTAAATGAAATTCACAGGGATATGGTTGCTCAACGAGAGAGAATTAATTCTCTCTTTCAAGCCGAACAAAGTATACTCTGATCTAAATCCAATGAATATAGTGAAGCTGAGCAGCTGCTCATGATTCACAATATTACCTATTACCTATATTATTTTTGGAGTATCACAATATTACCTATTACCTATATTACAATATTACCTATTCTTTAAAGAGTATCACAATATTACCTGTTCTTTTTGGTTTTATTGTTTCCCAAACAAGTGGGAAAATGTCAATCAAATTGGTTGTTTAAAAGATGTTTTAAATATTTGTTTGATTGAATGTAAAGTTATATAAAGATTAAGTCTTTCTGTTTGGTCGGAGACATTAGATAAAATTGTAATTATACAGAGATGATTAGAATTTGGTCGATAACACGAGATATAAATCCTCGTCTTAGTGCATAATAGTGGATCTCTTTTTTCTTATTCTAAAATCCATAAATCAATCAACACACAGAAATAACCAGATTTCAAATGTTCTCATAATCAGTTTTAAGAAAGAAACAAATTTGTTAAATGTAAAGTTATATGTTAAATTAATTACATTTTGAAATATAAATATATTATGAAAATGGGTAGTAAATGAAAAATATGACTTGTATTTTTTAATTCATAATGTGAATGGATAGAAAACCATCATTAAAAATGTCAAATAAATTATTTTTCAAATTATTGATGTTAAATAAATGAATAATTTATTTTGTTTTATCTATGTCAAAATTTTAATAAATATTTAGTTAATTTATTATGTGATATTTTTTAAAATGTTAAAATATGTTTTTCAATATTAATTTTTAATGTTTTTTAATTTTTATTTTAAAAATAGTTATTTATTAATTTATATTTTAATTTCAAAATATAAAATTAATTTATTTTTTAAGTATTGTTTTTATTAATTTTAGTTTTAACTATTAAATAATTTTTATAATATTTTGATTAGTTTATTATTTTAAATATTTATAATTCTCATATATTATAACATGTTTTTCTTTTCATGTTGATTTTTCAAACTTGGAATAAATTCATTTATATCCTTATAAAATCTGTATGATCTTTTTTTCGTCTTACTTTACTCTTTATTAAGTTTATCATAATTGCAAATAATCGTAACAGTGTTTGTGGATTGAGAACGATAATGTTGAAGATGTGATGAAAATTACAATTTCGAACTTCAATTTTACAAAGTTATGGTGTGTTAGTTCAAGCACTTGTTTAAGTTTCTTGATATAGAGAAGCTTTAATATCAAGAAGCACTTGCTTTTAGAGAAGCCATAATTGCAAAACATGTAGTAATCGTAACAGTGTTTTTGGATTGAGAACGATAACGTTGAAGATGTGATGAAAATTACAATTTCAAACTTCAATTTTACGAAGTTATGGTGTGTTAGTTCAAGCACTTGTTTAAGTTTCTTGATATAGAGAAGCTTTAATATCAAGAAACACTTGCTTTTATAGAAGCTTTATAAGCAAGTACTTGCTTTAAGTTTCTTGATATAGAGAAGCTCTAATAAGCTCCTAACACGCTTTCTTTTAATAGTCTTTGATGATAGTAAAGACGTGAAACCACATGTAGTGTTCATAGTTCTTGAGTTTGAGAAGAATTTATGCTTGGGCTCAAAAGTATGGTTTTCCTTCTCCATTCAATGTCATGGCTTGGAGTTGTTGATTTCCTATAATGAATATGGTTAAGGAATTTAGACCTACTAATGGTACATGAAACATATTAATGCCACCCATTATATTTTTCTCTTATGGAGAAGACTCATTAACAGAGGGATTGTATCGTTGTGTCTAGGTTTTATTTATGGCACTTATGCTCCAGAAGGTTCAATTAGGGCTTAAGGTCCTAGTTTACTCCCTTCATTATGTTTAGGTGTCTAAACCAATTTCGAGTGCACAAAACCTACTCATTTGACTCATATACCACTCAAATGGCCAGTCTAAAAAACCCCTTAAAATGACTTAATTATTTGTAGGACTCGTTCAAGGACCTTAAGCTTGAGAAGGTTCAATTTATTGAGGCACTTGTTTTCCTTCCTCAACCATGTCCAAGGCCTCATAACCCATCCTTGGTGCACAAAACCTCCTAATGAAAACCATATCCAACATTGATGCAAAAGTACTTGTAAAGAAGACATGAGCTTAGTCAAATGTGGCCCTTTTTTATGAGCTCTTGAGTATGGAATTTGGTTTATTTATTTTCTAGAAGAGATCATTATTATAATGGGACATTAGTAAAGAAGGACTAGGTATCAAATCAATTGAATGCTTGCCTTGCTAGTGTAGAGGCACCTTTGTAGCGAAGTGAAGATATATTTGCATTCTCCAAATATCTTTTCTACATGCTTATGTTGTATAGAGAGATCCAATACTTGAAGGTGGGTGAAATGCCTTTAAATAATCATTATGGGTTATATTGACCATTAGATCAAATCCAATGGTCCACATCCTCGTAGTAGAAACAAGAAATGGATTGTTGTGGGGTGCTTCCCATTAGATTAACCATTGGATAAGATCCAACGGTCCACATCCTTGTAGCAACATCAATAAATGCACTATTGCATCTAGGATGCGGGTGAGAGACATGACAGCGACAAGGGGCAAGTGGGAGGGAGGGCGAGTGCCAGGGAAGATGGCGGCCCCTCCCCCACACATCATCATGCTTAAAACCTTGCGCAAAGACCACTGCAACAGAGAGGAAGGACGTTGGAGGAACGCTGGAATGATTCTGCACTGTGAAATGGATATGGCCAACAACATGGGTACTGATGGTTATGTATAGGAAAGGTACTTGTGAGCTCAAAGAGAACCCTCGGCCATGCTGCTGAGTACTTGGCTTAGTCACCAAGGGGCACTGCTATGGAAGGAGAGCTTCTAGATATGAATAACTCTCAGAGGGAGAGAATGGAAATCAAAATTCTCAGAGAGGTTTGGGATAAGCACTATCGCGCAGGTCGGGCGAAATGGTTAGCAAGGAAAACACCCTTGAGTAGGCATGGAGGAGATAATCTTGTGCTGGTTGAAAAGAACAAGCATACCAGCAGACATTGCCACGCCAAGAAGAACATGAAATCCACTCTGCTCTTTCGCACTCGGCCAAGCATGGCGACACCTCGAGACGAAGGGAACAATGTGGATTGGGAGGCTCTGTTTCGAGCCGAAAATCTCGAGCACATATGTAATTCCATCGCAGCTATGGAGAGTGAGATATTCGAGGAATGTTGGCTCAAACTTGGCCCCGAGGCGACTATATCCAACTTGTTCATGGAGTGGAAGGCATTACCCCGGTTGAATGTGAAATCCCGTCTTTGAAAATAGCTATTCATGTGTTACCCGATACGACAAAGCTTGAAGAACGTCGGGTACATTTAGAACACCTTGATGAACAACGTAGAGATGCCCTGACTGCTAATCAAGCTCACATGAATAGGGTCAAAAACCAATATGATAAGTCGGTCAAACCTCGGATTTTCTCTGAGGAGGAACTTGTTTTGCTTTGGGACCAAGACAAAGAACCCCTAGGGGTAGGAAAATTCAAGGCCATGTGGTTAGGGCCTTATGTCGTGTCGAAGGTCTTAAAGAAGGGCGCATATGAGTTAATTGATTTTGATGGGAACAAGCTATCTGAGCCTAGAAATGGGCTCTACCTGAAAAAGTACTATGCTTAGCCTTAACACTTTTGGTTATTTTTATGTACATTAGTTTGTTGGTTTTGTTTTTTATACCATCTGCTGGTTGTTGCAGATGTCTTTTGAGAGGTATCTAGGTTTCGCTGATGGCGCCAGTTGCCACACTTGTAATCTAGCTTCAGCAGCGTGGGTCATTTACTCTCCCTCAGGACAGCTAGTTGCCGTAGGAGGCGCTTGCTTAGGTCCTGCTTCTAATAATGTTGCTGAATATAAGGCTGTAATTGAGCTTCTATGGGATGCTTTGTCACGTGGTATCACCCAGCTAGAAGTCCACCTGGACTCTCAACTAGTGGCTTCCCAGCTCAATCAAGCTTATCAGGTGCGAAACCCTATTCTATTACATCAGTTCATGC
>LPNX010456941.1:423886-463611 GCA_001517045.1 Pseudotsuga menziesii | reverse complement strand
TCCAGTCATAACTGTATAATATACAAAAAATATACAAAATGTGGATCGCAGTCCATCAAAATGTCCTAGATCTAAGCAGGACCACCCTGGTCACTTGGACCGCCTTGGTCCCCATGGTCTCCTTGTACTCTGGCTTCCTCAGCCTCTTCGGATTCGGCAGCCTCCACAGCATCGATGTACACAAGAACTGCTCTGGCGACCCGCCCCAAAATGCGTAACCAAACAGGTGGAACTCCAACCACAAACTCCTGCATGACGGCTGGGATATGCTCTATCTGCAAAGTGGGAACTCTCTGGGTAAGCCTGGCCAACTTCTCCTCCAGAAACCTAATAAGCCCCGGGTCTTCACCTAAGACAAGACGAACAAACATATGTGGATGCCCCTCAGGGCAGACCGGTCCAATATCTGCATTTTGACATGTTTATAGGATTAGGACTTTTATACATATGTATATCTCTATAATTTAAAATTCATAAAAAATTTAAAAATTTGAAAATTAAAAAATTACCTAGCTCTCCCCGTGCTCCTCCTGGAGGGAGGACAAGGTTTGGATCACCTTGAAAATCCATTCCAACATACGGAAACTACTCTAGTGCCGGTAGCTACCACTCCCACTAGAAGTAGAGGGCATCATCGTACACACTCTGCATTGAGCCTCCTCCTCCTTAATGGAGGAAGATGTCTCCCCATCTGCTCAGCCTAGGCTGACGTGGAGATCGGACTGGTAGGCGTATGGCAGGGCTCAACCTTGGTACTCTCGAAGAAGAAGAAGGCAACCAATATGCTAGAATACCCGAAGTTCTTCTGCCTTCCTCTCTTGCAATCAGAGAGTTGTTTTCTCATAATTGGGACAACTCTTGAACACCAATCATACACGGCACCTTGTGTACAATCCACTGCCAACCTCATTTGGTTTCATGTAGCTAGATGTAATGAAGAGGATCCCGCAATCCTCACTATGGTGTTGGTCAGTACCTGTAGTGTAAGATCACAGATATGTGCAATAGGGATGCAACTCCCTCTCTTCTGGGTACCAGGTGTGCAGTACACATCAATGTAGTTCTAGACACTTAAAAGATCACCGCCCCTGCTGGTGCCCTCTAAGTTGACTAGTGCTCCTCGGCGTGACAAGTCGACAATAAAATATATGTCCTCGGAAGTAATTTCCAAAGTTTCACCCTGTAGGTCAAACATCCTTAAATCATGGTCCCAATAGTTTATCATGAACTCCAGCGAACGGACATTGGCCCACATTGGTGATGTGCAAAAGAATTTTAAGAACCCACTCGTTCGTAAAGCATGTATGGTGGGCGCACTTTGAAGTGCTTCCTGGTCCATTTCCTCATGCTCTTATTCCCTCCATTCCAACACCATCTTCACACCTAGCAAAACAATCATTATTAATCATCAATATCATATAAAATTTCAAAATTTTTGCCTCAATTTAGCTTTTTATCCTTCATGTAGTACACACGACTGTCTAGTTAGACATGTCGCGTACTATACACGATTGTCCCTAAGGGAAACCCACATACAGAACGCGTGTATGCAAGTTTCAACATAGTGAACCCGCGTACACATCGTGACATGCTTTAGGGTGTTTTAAAACATGAAATTGGGACTCAAATTTGAAAATTGTTAGGATCAAATTGAAGAGCTCGGGGTGTAGGCTTACCTGCAACTTGCGGAATCAGATTTTGTCCACTGGATTGTCCACACTGATCGAATGAAGGTAGAGGTAAAAACTTGCTTTTTATGGCTAAAAATCAACATGGTGAGTTTTGTTTTAATTTTTGAACTATTTATAGAAATTATATTTCTAAAAGTACGTTATTTCCTATAGTTCGAAATGTATTCAACTAATACCATATCTCTTTTTTGCCTTGTAATAGGTTTTTCATCATTACAAAATGTTTTTTGCTCCTATAGGGTGGTTTTTGACATTTCCAATGCATTTTTGCATCTATATTTAATCCACGTTAAACTTATCAATTAACATTTTTCCATGGACTATGGTATTTTAAACCGTTAGTTCCCTGTCTTTACCATTGTTCTTCCATGGATAGGACCTTCCTTTCATGAGTATCCTCATTTGAAACCTATGTTGTCTTTTGATACTCATGTTGTAGTTGTTTCAAGTACAGGGGTATCCTCTTAGCTATTTTTCACACCAAATAGAGCCTCTTTTGGGTCTCTTTTTTCAAGCTATCCCTTTATAGGACTCCCCGCCCTTATGGATTTTCTTTAGCCCCAGGTCTGACTCCTTAAAAACAAACTCGATTGCCGAGTTAACTTGTCCGTTCAAGCTCGTTAAGAATATGTGAATGGGAATTCGCATTGGTGGTAGGTTATCTCTTTCTCGGACCATCTAGAATAATACGAGAAAGGATCCCTCTCTTTTCTATTTGAATTGAGAAGAGTATTCCCAGGCATAGGTTTATCACTTTTCCGGACCTGAGGGACTAAATTTACGGAAAAGGAATTCCCAATATGAGCTTAGTTTTCTCTTTTTCGTGCTCTGGACCTAAACATGAAAAAGATTCCGAGTGTACTTTGTGTCTTTGTCATGCTCGTTAAACACTTAAGAACAAAGCAATGAGTTTATTGTTGTAAGCTCCATTTCTCGTACTCAAATGGATCTTTCCGAGTGATCTTGCTTTCCTTCACACTCGTGTTGAGGCCTGGAAATTTGCAGGCGGCAATAGTAAAGGATCCTCCCCAATCAACGTTCCCAACTAGCCCGTTGACTGTTTGGTATAGGGAATCCGTCCGGTTTTGCGGTCCGGCTACCGTAGGTCAAGGTGACAAAACAAAGGGTTTTACTGGTTGCGGCCCGGTCCACCGAGTTTTTGTAATTTTGACTTAATGTATGCAATGCAAATGCCTAACTAACAATGCAGGGTGATAAAGATGCAAGGAACTACACAATGTGATGCGCAGGTTCTTACCTCTCGTCTTAGGCTCACAAACATCTAAATCACATATGCAGCCATGAAGTAAATCAATTAACTATCTAATCACCTATCTATCTATCCCCGGGGAGCCAAAAGAATGATTATTTGTGAGTAGTGTGTATTTTCCATGTATGATAAACAGAAATTACAGATAGCTCATATTCATATTTACAACACATGAATGAGAAAAATATTCTAACAATCAGATAGCTAATTGTTATATAAGCAACATACATTACTCTTGGTGAACTTTCCACAAAAATAAATCAGAAATCATTCAACAAGACAAAGGTCATAAAGTTAGAACGATCTCACGATTCATGGACACAAGCTGAAAAATAAAGTAGTTCATCTTTCCGCCATCCATTACATAACATTAGGAAATTTCACATCTCTTTCTCCAACAAGCAAACTGTAATTTTTTATTGCAAAAGAAAATAGTTCTTCTTACAATATGTCCTCCAGTCTTACTGGGGAAAAATCCCTTTCTCTCTTCTTAGTCTATTACATTTATACAAAAAGAGTGAAATGGTTGGGCTGCCCAAAGTAGCCTTTGGGCTTCCCAACCTTTCATTTTCCCAACGTTTTACTTTTTCAAATGTCTTTACAAAATATTACAAAATACAAAGGTGACCCATCCCTTACGAAGAGGGCCCCGCTTGGCTTTCTAGGAACTTCTTCCACGCTGCAGCTTCACTAGCAATGCCTTCAAAAGTTCTAGGCTCCAAAAACTGAATATTTATCTCAAATTTCTCGGCTTGATTCTTGATAGCCTCGATCCTTGCTGGGCTCAAACGAAGCTGATCTTCCAAAAATTGTACACTAACGGCTAGGTGGCCCACTTCATTCTTCAAAACTAGGTCATCAATGGCCTTGATTTGTTGCATTCTGGCCTCGGTATCCTGATATCTACTCTGCAATATTTCTATGAAGGTTTCATGGTCTGGGAACTCATCAAGCTTATGTTCAGCGTCTGTCTAACACCGGTTGAATGTATTAAGGAGCCTCCTGAAGTATTCTGAGCATGCTCCCTGCGTCCTTTTGACGGTCTTCTTGAAGTCTTCCATGGTGCTGACATCGAACTCTACTAGGTCATGATCTCTTTTTAGGGCTTGATGGTCTTTGGCTGGTAGCTCAGCTGGAGTCTCTACATTGTTCTCGAGCCTTGCCATTCTGGCATTCAAAACTTCAAGAACATCCTGGGATCTGTCGACGAAGTAGGAGGAGGTCTCCATGATTTCCCCTAACCGACTGTCAATTTGAAGGACCTTACACCTTTCCTCCTCTAGAGCAATCTGTAGCTGGAGCATTCTAGCTTTCTGGGCGAAGATATGTTCTTTGAATGGCTGGAGCAACGAAGAGATTTGTTCCTGATGTTCCTTTCTCAGATCTTGGGAGTGCATATCATTGACTGTCAAGATGATCTTCTGCTGCTCTTCTAGCTCCTCCACCTTTGCCAGTAACTGCTCCTTCTCCTTCTTCAACTCTTGATATTCTACTTGCACTTGCTCAAGGTGTTCTTGTGTAGTCTCCTGAGCCTGTCTCTCTTCATGTAGGGCCTGCAATTCAGCTTCAGCAGTCTTCATCTCCCTCTGTAAGTGTTCAAATTTCCGCTTTAACCTGTTTCCTTCCTCTCTCTCTCTCTTCAGGGTATCTTTCAGCTGAACAGAAGATTTCTTGTATGACTCCAGTTCAGTCATCACCTTGTCTATGTTATCCTCTGAGGCATGTAGTATTGCAGTCCTGGCCCTCAGGGTAAGCCTTGGATCTAGGTCTGTCCCTAGCATAACAGCCGTATCTGTTATCATTTTTCTAGCCATTCCTTCTACTTCTACCTTCCTTTCTGTCCTCTTCATTATTCTCTTGGTGGCCCTATCATAATAAACAGTATTGAAGTCAGGGACTTCTTCTCCCTTTTTCTGGACAAAAGGGACCAACGTGAGTGAGGGGACCGTGGGTGTGCTGGCAGCAGGCGTTTGAGAGGTTTGAACCTCGGGGTTTTCCTCCTCCTAGGTCTGTTCTGCTGCTGTTTCAGAAGCTGACTGCTGTATCAACTTTATTCTTTCAGCTTCCTGCTCGCGGAGCTCCTCATCGAGCTTCCTCTTTGCTTCCTCAGCTGCTTGTCTAGCTGCTTCTTTTGTTTCTTTGGCTGCCTCTTTTGCTTTCTCAGCTGCTTCTTGGGCAGCTTTTCTTTCTTCTTCTGAATGAAGCCATTCTGCAGCTTCCTTTTCCAACCTCTGGGATTCTTCATTTCTTCTTTTAGCCCCTTCTGCAGCCTTTGCCTGTTCATCCCCTTTTCCACCTTTGGTGGTAATCTTTTTCTTGAATCTTCTCATTAGCATTGTTGTGTTTGGGGCATTCCGGAAGACAGATTCTTCCCTATCAAAGTGAACCTTGTGTTCTTTACAATGCTCCTCTACTTTCCCCTGAGTATCATTTCTTCGGAAAGGCATCTCACCAAAATGGAACTTCTGCAATTCCTCTATGAATTCAGCAGCTTGCTTCACCTTGGTGAATTTGTAGCTTCCTAGCTTGAATGGAAAAGGAGGGTAGGCAGTCTTCTTGTGTTCGAAAATAAAATTGCCTATTCCATCTATGAATACTTGTCTGACTGCCTCTTTGTGGGCTGCGTAATCCGTTGCATATTTAGGCAGCAGTAAAGGGGCTTTGGATCCTCCAAACATTCGAATGTACATGCCATTTTTAGTTAAGAAATAATCTGCGTATTCTCCTATCACTTGCATGGCTTCTTCCGACATACAGTCGCACTCCTTTTGGAAAATGATAGTGTACAGAGGCATAATGAAATGCTCACAGACCTCTCTGTAATGGCTATGGTACTGGTGAGCCCACAATGGTCTATAAGCGGTATACACAGGCATCATTTCCCTGTCCCAGATGCACCTGAGACCGGGAAAAGCCTGGTTGCACAATATGCAGTTTATTAATATTGAACTCATGTAAAATTCCGATCTTTTCTTGGATTCTCCCTCCAAGGCTGAGGTCATGCAAGAAGAAAGACTCCTTGATACAAGGCTGGCCCAATTGAAGACTGTTCCTTGGGTTGCCACATGAAAGATAATAGGTATCCATTCAAGCTTGAAGAGTCTGCCATGAGCTCTCCCAAAGATCCTATTAAGCATTAGAGCTATAAACCTGTAGGGAGCCCTCAAGCTCGCTGTATCATACTCATTGGTCGGTCTGTATCGGTAAAGCTTTCCCTGCTAAAGCATTTTCTTAAGAGTTTCCACCAGGTCCATTTTGATGCTGTCCAACCAATCATTAGATAAGAAAACTTGGGCTTCTGGTAGGTGATAAGCCAATGCCACATATCCAGGGCTAAATGCAGCATAGCCCTGTCCTTCCACATTTCCTATGATCATTGTGGTTGTATCTGCTGGGGGAAAAATCCAGCCAATTACCTCATAGCATGGGAATAGCTCTGGTCTGGTGGCAACTTTCATGATAGAAGATTTCTCTATGTTAGCATAGAGAGGTTCTTCTTTGAGGCCCGTGTCGGGAACCTCCTTGCGGAAAATTAATCTATATATTTCACCCCATTTGTACTCGGGTTCAACACTAGAAACACATTGGGTGTCTTCATAGATGTATTCGGTCTTCTTGACAACCTCGACTTCTGGTCCTTCTTCGACCATTGGGGCCTTCTTCTTCTGTCTCTTGAACAGTGTGAGTTCTTCCTGCCATGTATAACACCTTGATATATTAAGCAATTCAAATTGCAGACATTCACAAGACATTGTGCAGAATTTTATTTTTTTTGTGTGTAATATGACAGCAACTAGTCGATGAAACTAAGATATAAGCTTTCATAACCTGACTGGCCTGACTAACAGGATTATTACAACCAAATGCACACTATTAATGATCTCGTCTATATCTTGGCATGATACAAAACATTTCTGTATGATATTAAATCATCCCATCAACCATCTTCTAGACTGCAATAAAACTACATCCATATGCAAAGGGGCCATTTTCATGTGTTTTAATGTATAACAAGTAGGGAAGCGAATGCATGCATGTGCAGTCAAAAAATGCCCTGACCATCAGAACCATTAAAATACAAGACGCAGTGCTCGGTAATCTAGTCTGTGCATAGCAATTAAAGATATTGATTGAAGGAAGCTATATGCAGTACGATTGTGTGAGTCTCCTATGTTTTCAATACCAAACATCTTAACAACATATATCTTAGCAGGCACAAAATCGACGAGGAACCATGCCATTTGTGGCAAAATAATTTCATTAACTTGACTACCCATTTCGCTCTCTGCGGGGACTACTGTCATCTTGCTGTACTGGGTAAATGGGTAAAAGCTACACGCGACGTCTATAGTGCCTGTGCCTTTGCGTTCCAGGTTAATAATCTACAAATCGCAGTGGATCCCTTCCAACCAGCTAGGGTTTCAGATCAAGGTGCGTAGAGCGACGTGGCGAAACAGATGTTCGAGGATGTGGGTAAAATGAACCTCAATCAAAAGGAGAAAACACCAAATGCCATCGAAAAACCACTACAAAACCTCCCCCTGCTCCTCATCATCACACATGGGGCAGCTAGGTGCAGACGGCGTAACGGCCGCCTGCACCAAGCCTCCACCCACTACATGCGGGGCTTGCAAACAAAGGCCGCGGGCCAAAAAAAATGCTCCGTAGGTCGAAAATACCAGTGCTAGCCATCAGAATAACCCCCCCTCCCCTTATTATATACGCATACATCTAACGGGGCGAAGGGAACCACCGTAACTAAGACTAACCGCATCAATATTTACACATTCTTCAAAAGGACAGGGAGAAGGTGAATAAACCTGTCTGGCACGGACGTATCCGACAGGGCGAAAGCGGTCGGGCTTCCTCAACTGCCACCTAGATGCGAGTACCGGCACGGTGGTCCACGAGCTTCGAGGGGTCGACAACGCAAGATGATCACGATAGCTCGAGCCAAAACAAACAATAAAATAATCCAACTCGCTTCTCCCTATATATAAAATGGTTCGCACGTGTGACGGGTTTTAAATCGGACGAGAAACTATTCTGAATCGGGAGGTGAGAACGAGAACCCTTACGCAACGGCGGCAGGCCATAACGTCAATCCGTCCGCAACTATGAGCAAGGCGGGAGAAACTAATGATCGGACGTCGGAGGAACTTTGGATCGGAAGCCAAAAGGATATACCTTCCGCAACGGTGGATACAGAAATGGTAGAAGGTTCCGATATAAAGCCAAAAGACAACTGAAATGCAAAAATCGGAAAGAAAATGAAAATCAAACCCCAAACTCATCTGCAACGGCGGAGGCCAAATGCAAAGATCCATCCGCAACAGTGGACGAGGAAATAATCACACCTTCCGATGCAAAACCAAAAGTCATCTGCAATGGCGGGAAAAGAGAAGGAAAATAACCTTTGCAACGACGGGAAAAGAAATCATAAGGCATCTGATGCCGAACCAAAAAGCGTCCGATGCGAGAAACCCCAACGGGTCGGAGGTCGGAGGGTTTTCTTTTTGCAAAGCAAAAAACCGTCCGCAACTGCGGAAAACCAAAGCTAAAACCCATCCGCAACTGCGGAAGACCAAAACAACTCATCTTCCGATTCCAGCATGTTTTCAAATGCGTTTAAGGGCAGCGATAGAGTTTGATCAAAAAGTGAATGACTTAAGGCATCAGAGGAAGAAGTCAAAACAATGGGTAGCTCAACCCAGTCATAAGCAACGTCTTTCTGAAAGCTCCTAGACCAATTTCAAACCAACAATCAAACTAATCCAAGCAAAGGAGGGTCCTAAATTTTTTTAGAATTTTGGGAAATTGTTGCAGCTGCAACAATTGGCGACTACCTGGTGAACCCCAGATCTCTAAATTAACTCTGTCCCAGTGCAGGACCGTCTATATAAAAGTTGAAATCTTTTAGATGTCTTTATTCCTAAGCAAGCCAAATAATGCATTTAATTTATTTCAAGAAGTCCATTCTTTGGGAAATGGTAACATCAGAAATATTGCATGTCTGAATAACTCTTTTGAGGCCAAATAATTGAGGTTTATTTTGCCTGTCCTCAAGTAGTTTACAGCTTGGACACCACAGGATTGTAACAGAGCGTAACAGTATTATCTTTTTGTTCCTCATTCCCATGCCAACTGCACTTTTGTGCCTTTTGAACTTTTAGTTCTTTTGATGAGTCCTCCTGTAGGGCTTTTCTTACTGAATTTTAATTCAAGATCCTCTATCCCATAGTGTCCTTTTGTGTGAACAATGTACTTCATATTTCAGTTCACAGACGGAGAGGATCTTGTGGCCATTTAGTACTTTATGCTTTGATATTTTGCTTTGATAGGTATTGCTTGATAGCTTATTGCTTTTCTGAATATATGACATGGGATCATTTATATATGATATACTGTTTTACTCTGTTTCCTTTCCATGAGTCTTTTTGTTGTCACCCCCTTGGGTATTTTAGATGTGAAATGGATGGAGCCTCAAAATATTATTCCAGACCTCTTTTACTTCTGAGTTATTTACAGGGGTTAAGTAAGACTTCAATGAATGCTTTGCCAACTAGGAACACTTGCTACTAGAAGACATTCTATACTTTTAAAGCACAGTCTTTTGCTCAAGATTTCAGTTAATAAAGAACCCTGATGTTTCCACTGCAACCAAAAGTTTGCCTCTTTGTTCAAAACCAAAAGAAATGCTAGCAAAGAAATAAAGGAAAACAGCAGCAAGGCAATAATAAAAGAAAAACATCAAAGCATTAAAGAGTGACAATTTATTTATGTACAAAGCAAAAAGAAAGAAAAAAGTTTCGCCCACTCCTGAATTTTTTTTAAAATCTAGAGAGTTACAGGGTGGGCAGGATCACAGACATGGGATACCTAACCATGGTCTAGCTGTGCTATTTTTGACACTGAACACATGTTTACAATTCTATAACCATCTTTTACAGCCTGAGGAAGTTGAAGGAGCTCAGGCTGAGCGTCAGTCATATAACTAGCCTTTCTTGAAGTAAGATGTCTCAGCTTACAATCAGTCAGATAGTTTCCCAGTTTCCCAGGACAGAATTAGCAGATTCATTTCCCTCTCCAAGCTTACTGACATTGTGCTTCATGTAGGGTTCTCTTAATATCTTAATCAGGTTTGGGCTGCCCTTTTGAGGTAACCACAAATGAGACCAATCTGAAGCAAAATACCCATTCAGTCTTGCTGTCCAATCTCAGTTCAGGATCATTCCATAGCCATCAGGTATGTCTGCTACTACAATATCAATGTAATGACATATCCTTTCATTTGCAGACAATCGAATCAGAACATTTTCCATCTCTCCCGCTACTTTGACACTAGTCTTGTCTAGTTGAGTGACGTCCCAAAGAGTAGGTTTTAGCTACCCATTAAGTTTTTTGCAAACTGCCAGAGGCATAACATTCATCGATGATCCAGAGTCCACCAAACAATTATGCACCTTATGATTTAAAATTTCAAGAGTCACAAGGAAAGGTGGAGCGCTGGTTTTCCTTGTCCTAGTCAATTCAATTTTTTCTTCCACAGGTTGGTTTTTTGTGGGTATCTCCTCTTTAAGTCTGTCAGCTTTTCCTTCCTCATCATCGTTTATAGGTTTGGCAGGTTCAACGAGTGGCCATTAGAGGAAATTTCAACTCAAAATGGGCCTTTTAGCTTTTATTCAAATTCCATGTCATCATGTGTTATCCAATGAAATTGCTTTAAATTTGAAATACCGTATAGGTCTTAAACACCTTTTTAATATAAATTTGGGGATAAGCATCATAAAAAAAAACAACTTTTTTTGTTTGTATTTTTGACATATCTCCCTTTGTTTTTACTCAAATTTTGATCGGGAGAGCTCGTTGGATGCGGAATTAAATTCCGCATCCAACGAGTACCCACTCGGCATACTTTTGACGGACCCCGCTACCCCAAAAACAAGAAATACCTGAAAAAATGGAATGATGATGTACCCACTCGGCATACTTTTGACGGACCCTGCTACTCCAAAAACAAGAAATACCTGAAAAAATGGAATGATGATGTGTCATCATTCCATTTTTTAAAATTCCGCATCCAACGAGTACCCACTCGGCATACTTTTGACGGACCCCGCTACCCCAAAAACAAGAAATACCTGAAAAAATGGAATGATGACACAACTCTCTCGATCGAAATTTGAGTAAAAACATAGAGAGAGAAGTAAAAAATATAGACAAAAAAGTAGTTTTTTTTCTTCCTCCAAAATTAATAAATATTATTTTATTATTTTAACTATTCTTTTATTAGTTCATTTTAGGAGGCCCATTTTGAGTTGAAATTTCCTCTAATGTCTGTTTCCTGCCTGCAAGTGGTGGCTTTAGGCATGTCATCTTTAGTATTCACATCTACCTGCCTCTTGACTTTCTCTTGCAATTCTTTAACCTTTAGAAGTATTGCATTGTTCTTAATTTCTGGGTTCTTATCTTTTGCAGTTGTAGGTGTGTATTGAGACTTGAGAGCATTTTCTTCTGTGTTGAACAGTGAAACCCCATTCCATAAGAACATTGTATCATCTTCTTGCTTCTCTATGGTTTGCTCTCTTCCTCCTTTTTCACCACTGTCTTTAGTCAAATTGGCATTCAGCAACTTACTCATTACCAAAGACATTGAACTCAACCATTGAGGGCACTTCTTCTCAGAATGAGGTTGCTGGTGAAAAGTACAGAAATTATCCCCCCCTATTTCTGCTATATTTATTGAAGTTAAATTTGAGGGAGGGATTTTACGTTGGTTGTTATCTTCTCTTTTCGGTTAGTGGGGCTTATAAGTTTTCTGAATGTCCCTTTCTTTTTCCAGATCTATTATTCGGTTGGACAGCTTCTGCATCGTTTTCATCAATCCCTCAAGCTCATATGAGTGCTCCTCTCTGGGTTTGGACAACACCAAAACTATTCTATCTGCAGTTTTCTCTCCTGGTAGATCAGGATAATCTTCTACACTTTCCCTCTCAGCCTCTACTCTTTCGGCCTCTTCATAAGTCTCTATCAATGTGAGTTTGGCCTTCATCTTGGCAAACATGGCCAGCTCAGGCCCTAGGGCTGAGGTGTAATACTCAATTAAGACCTTATCTGAGGGTCTTTCAGCTTCAGAGAAGTTCTTTAGGTATATTGAAAATCGTTGAGTGAAAACACGTACTTTCTCATTCTTCTCTTTTCTTAACAAACCAAGACCTTTCATTAATGAGGCATGTGTTTTTTGGGTGGTGTATTTACTTCTAAAAACCTTCTTGAAAGTGTCCCAATCAGGAATTGAATTTGTAGGGAGACTGAAATACCAGGATGCTACTGCTCCTTTCAGGGTGTGAGGGAACAGTCTACAGAGCACATATTCATGCTTCCCAGCCCTTAGCCCTTCTAATGCTAGATAAAAGCTTTGCAAGTGGTCTTCTACAGCAATTCTTTCTTCGGGGTCAAACTTGGGTAACAGCTTGTCAAAGGCTTGAGGCAGGTTATGCAAAGACGGTGTGAGGTTCAAAGGAGACCTTGCTCTCCATGCTGGTAATGGGTTGGGCTGATTTACATTGACTCCAGCCATAGGCATAGCTACCAGAACAAGAGTCTGAGCAAAGAACAACGCAGGATGAGAATAGGCTTTCTTACTTCAAAGGTATAACCGAAACCTGTGAGTACCTGGGTCAGGCTGAAAGCTTCAAGTATTTGCTGGTAAGGTAATCTTGGGAAAACTAATTTTCCACGGCCAGCCATGCACTGGCGGCCCTCCTTCTAGTGCCAGAACTGTTGAGGCCTAGAAATTCGCAGGCGGCAACAGTAAAGGATCCTCCCCAATCAACGTTCCCAACTAGCCCGTTGACTGTTTGGTATAGGGAATCCGTCCGGTTTTGCGGTCCGACTACCGTAGGTCAAGGTGACAAAACAAAGGGTTTTATCGGTTGCGGCCCGGTCCATCGAGTTTTTGTAATTTTGACTTAATGTATGCAATGCAAATGCCTAACTAACAATGCAGGGTGATAAAGATGCAAGGAACTACACAATGTGATGCGCAGGTTCTTACCTCTCATCTTAGGTTCACAAACATCTAAATCACATATGCAGCCATGAAGTAAATCAATTAACTATCTAGTCACCTATCTATCTATCCCCAGGGAGCCAAAAGAATGATTATTTGTGAGTAATGTGTATTTTCCATGTATGATAAACAGAAATTACAGATAGCTCATATTCATATTTACAACACATGAATGAGAAAAATATTCTAACAATCATATAGCTAATTGTTATATAAGCAACATACATTACTCTTGGTGAACTTTCCACAAAAATAAATCAGAAATCATTCAACAAGACATAGGTCATAAAGTTAGAACGATCTCATGATTCATGGACACAAGCTGAAAAATAAAGTAGTTCATCTTTCTGCCATCCATTGCATAACATTAAGAAATTTCACATCTCTTTCTCCAATAGGCAAACTGTAATTTTTTATTGCAAAAGGAAATAGTTCTTCTTACAATATGTCCTCCAGTCTTACTGGGGAAAAAGCCCTTTCTCTCTTCTTAGTCTATTACATTTATACAAAAAGAGTGAAATGGTTGGGCTGCCCAAAGTAGCCTTTGGGCTTCCCAACCTTTCATTTTCTCAACGTTTTACTTTTTCAAACGTCTTTACAAAATATTACAAAATACAAAGGTGACCCATCCCTTACGAAGAGGGCCCCGCTTGGCTTTCTAGGAACTTCTTCCACGCTGCAGCTTCACTAGCAATGCCTTCAAAAGTGCTAGGCTCCAAAAACTAAATATTTATCTCAAATTTCTCGGCTTGATTCTTGATAGCCTCAATCCTTGCTGGGCTCAAACGAAGCTGATCTTCCAAAAATTGTACACTAACGGCTGGGTGGCCCACTTCATTCTTCAAAACTAGGTCATCAATGGCCTTGATCTGTTGCGTTCTGGCCTCTGCATCCTGATATCTACTCTGCAATATTTCTATGAAGGTTTCATGGTCTAGGAACTCATCAAGCTTATGTTCAGCGTCTGTCTGACACCGGTTGAATGTATTAAGGAGCCTCCTGAAGTATTCTGAGCATGCTCCCTGCGTCCTTTTGACGGTCTTCTTGAAGTCTTCCATGGTGCTGACATCGAACTCTACTAGGTCACGATCCCTTTTTAGGGCTTGATGGTCTTTGGATGGTAGCTCTGCTGGAGTCTCTGCATTGTTCTCGAGCCTTGCCATTCTGGCATTCAAAACTTCAAGAACATCCCGGGATCTGTCGACGAAGTAGGAGGAGGTCTCCATGATTTCCCCTAATCGGCTGTCAATCTGAAGGACCTTACACCTTTCCTCCTCTAGAGCAATCTGTAGCTGGAGCATTCTAGCTTTCTGGGCCAAGATATGTTCTTTGAATGGCTGGAGCAACGAAGAGATATGTTCCTGATGTTCCTTTCTCAGATCTTGGGAGTGCATATCATTGGCTGTCAAGATAATCTTCTGCTGCTCTTCTAGCTCCTCCATCTTTGCCAGTAACTGCTCCTTCTCCTTCTTCAACTCTTGATCTTCTGCTTGCACTTGCTCAAGGTGTTCTTGTGTAGTCTCCTGAGCCTGTCTCTCTTCATGTAGGGCCTGCAATTCAGCTTTAGCAGTCTTCATCTCCCTCTGTAAGTGTTCAAATTTTCGCTTTAACCTGTTTCCTTCCTCTCTCTCTCTCTTCAGGGTATCCTTCAGCTGAGCAGAAGATTTCCTGTATGACTCCAGTTCAGTCATCACCTTGTCTATGTTATCCTCTGAGGCATGTAGTATTGCAGTCCTGCCCTCAGGGTAAGCCTTGGATCTAGGTCTGTCCCTAGCATAACAGCCATATCTGTTATCATTTTGCCAGCCACTCCTTCTGCTTCTACCTTCCTTTCTGTCCTCTTCATTATTCTCTTGGTGGCCCTATCATAATAAACAATATTGAAGTCAAGGACTTCTTCTCCCTTTTTCTGGACAAACGGGACCAACGTGAATGAGGGGACCGTGGGTGTGCTGGCAGCAGGTGTTTGAGAGGTTTGAACCTCGGGGTTTTCCTTCTCCTGGGTCTGTTTTGCTGCTGTTTCAAAAGCTGACTGCTGTATCAACTTTATTCTTTCAGCTTCCTACTCGCGGAGCTCCTCATCGAGCTTCCTCTTTGCTTCCTCAGCTGCTTGTCTAGCTGCTTCGTCTGTTTCTTTGGCTGCCTCTTTTGCTTTCTCAGCTGCTTCTTGGGCAGCTCTTCTTTCTTCTTCTGAATGAAGCCATTCTGCAGCTTCCTTTTCCAACCTTTGGGCTTCTTCATTTCTCCTTTTAGCCCCTTCTTCAGCCTTTGCCTATTCATCCCCTTTTCCACCTTTGGTGGTAATCTTTTTCTTGAATCTTCTCATTAGCATTATTGTGTTTGGGGCATTCCGGAAGACAGATTCTTCCCTATCAAAGTGGTGGGTGTATTCAAAGTGAATCTTGTGTTCTTTACAATGCTCCGCTACTTTCCCCTAAGTATCATTTCTTCGGAAAGGCATCTCACCAAAATGGAACTTCTGCAATTCCTCTATGAATTCAGCAGCTTGCTTCACCTTGGTGAAATTGTAGCTTCCTAGCATGAATGGCAAAGGAGGGTAGGAAGTCTTCTTGTGTTCGAAAAGAAAACTGCCTATTCCATCTATGAATACTTGTCTGACTGCCTCTTTGTGGACTGCGTAATCCATTGCATATTTAGGCAGTAGTAAAGGGGCTTTGGATCCTCCAAACATTCGGATGTACATGCCATTTTCAGTTAAGAAATAATCCGCGTATTCTCCTATCACTTGCATGGCTTCTTTCGACATACAGTCGCACTCCTTTTGGAAAATGAGAGTGTACAGAGGCATAATGAAGTGCTCACAGACCTCTCTGTAATGGCTATGGTACTGGTGAGCCCACAATGGTCTATAAGCGGTATACATAGGCATCCTTTCCCTGTCCTAGATGCACCTGAGACCGGGAAAAGCCTGGTTGCACAATATGCAGTCTATTAATATTGAACTCATGTAAAATTCTGATCTTTTCTTGGATTCTCCCTCCAAGGCTGAGGTCACGCAAGAAGAAAGACTGCTTGATACAAGGCTGGCCCAATTGAAGACTGTTCCTTGGGTTGCCACATGAAAGATAATAGGTATCCATTCAAGCTTGAAGAGTCTGCCATGAGCTCTCCCAAAGATCCTATTAAGCATCAGAGCTATAAACCTGTAGGGAGCCCTCAAGCTCGCTGTATCATACTCACTGGTCAGTCTGTATCGGTAAAGCTTTCCCTGCTAAAGCATTTTCTTAAGAGTTTCCACCAGGTCCATTCTGATGCTGTCCAGCCAATCATTAGATAAGAAAACTTGGGCTTCTGGTAGGTGATAAGCCAATTCCACATATCCAGGTCTAAATGCAGCATAGCCCTGTCCTTCCACATTTCCTATGATCATTGTGGTTGTATCTGCTGGGGGAAAAATCCAGCCAATTACCTCATAGCATGGGAATAGCTCTGGTCTGGTGGCAACTTTCATGATAGAAGATTTCTCTATGTTAGCATAGAGAGGTTCTTCTTCGAGGCCCATGTCGGGAACCTCCCTGCGGGAAATTAATCTATATATTTCACCCCATTTGTACTCGGGTTCAACACCAGAAACACATTGGGTGTCTTCATAGATGTATTCGGTCTTCGTGACAACCTCGACTTCTGGTCCTTCTTCGACCATTGGGGCCTTCTTCTTCTGTCTCTTGGACATTGTGAGTTCTTCCTGCCATGTATAACACCTTGATATATTAAGCAATTCAAATTGCAGACATTCACAAGACATTGTGCAGAATTTTATTTTTTTTGTGTGTAATATGATAGCAACTAGTCGATGAAACTAAGATATAAGCTTGCATAACCTGACTGGCCTGACTAACAGGATTATTACAACCAAATGCACACCATTAATGATCTCGTCTATATCTTGGCATGATACAAAACATTTCTGTATGATATTAAATCATCCCATCAACCATCTTCTAGACTGCAATAAAACTACATCCATATGCAAAGGGGCCATTTTCATGTGTTTTAATGTGATAACAAGTAGGGAAGCGAATGCATGCATGTGCAGTCAAAAAATGCCCTGACCATCAGAACCATTAAAATACAACACGCAGTGCTCGGTAATCTAGTCTGTGCACAGCAATTAAAGAAACTGATTGAAGGAAGCTATATGCAGTACGATTGTGTGAGTCTCCTATGTTTTCAATACCAAACATCTTAACAACATATATCTTAGCAGGCACAAAATCGACGAGGAACCATGCCATTTGAGGCAAAATAATTTCATTAACTTGACTACCCATTTCGCTCTCTGCGGGGACTACTGTCATCTTGCTGTACTGGGTAAATGGGTAAAAGCTACACGCAACCTCTATAGTGCCTGTGCCTTTGCGTTCCAGGTTAATAATCGACAAATCGCAACGGATCCCTTCCAACCAGCTAGGGTTTCAGATCAAGGTGCGCAGAGCGGCATGGCGAAACAGATGTTCGAGGAAGCGGGTAAAATGAACCTCAATCAAAAGGAGAAAACACCAAATGCCATTGAAAAACCACTACAAAACCTCCCCCTGCTCCTCATCATCACACATGGGGCAGCTAGGTGCAGACGGCGTAACGATCGCCTGCACCAAGCCTCCACCCACTACACGCGGGGCTTGCAAACAAAGGCCACGGGCCAAAAAAAATGCTCCGTAGGTCGAAAATACCAGTGCTAGCCGTCAGAATAACCCCCCCTCCCCTTATTATATATGCATACATCTAACGGGGCGAAGGAAACCACTGTAACTAAGACTAACCGCATCAATCTTTAGACATTCTTCAAAAGGATAGGGAGAAGGTGAATAAACCTGCCTGGCACGGACGTATCCGACAGGGCGAAAGCGGTCGGGCTTCCTCAACTGCCACCTAGATGCGAGTACCGGCACGGTGGTCCATGAGCTTCAAGGGGTCGACAGCACAGGATGATCACAATAGCTCGAGCCAAAACAAAAAATAAAATAATCCAACTCGCTTCTCCCTATATATAAAATGGTTCGCACATGTGACGGGTGTTAAATCAGACGAGAAACTATTCTGAATCGGGAGGTGAGAACGCGAACCCTTCCGCAACGGCGGCAGGCCATAACGTCAATCCGTCCGCAACTATGAGCAAGGCGGAAGAAACTAATGATCGGACATCGGAGGAGCTTTGGATCGGAAGCCGAAAGGATATACCTTCCGCAACGGTGGATACAGAAATGGTAGAAGGTTCCGATATAAAGCCAAAAGACAACTGAAACGCAAAAATCGAAAAAAAATGAAAATCAAACCCCCAACTCATCCGCAACGGCAGAGGCCAAATGCAAAGATCCGTCTGCAACGGCGGACGAGGAAATAATCACACCTTCCGACGGAAAACCGAAAGTCATCCGCAATGGCGGGAAAAGAGAAGGCAAATAACCTCCGCAACGGTAGGAAAATAAATCATAAGGCTTCCGATGCCGAACCAAAAAGCATCCGATGCGAGAAACCCCAACGGGTCGGAGGTCGGAGGGTTTTCTTTCTGCAAAGCAAAAAACCGTCCTAAACTACGGAAAACCAAAGCTAAAACCCATCTGCAACTGCGGAAGACCAAAACAACTCATCATTCGATTCCAGCATGTTTTAAAATGCGTTTAAGGGCAGCGATAGAGTTTGATCAAAAAGTGAATGACTTAAGGCATCAGAGGAAGAAGTCAAAACAATGGGTAGCTCAACCTAGTCATAAGCAACGTCTTTCTGAAAGCTCCTAGACCAATTTCAAACCAACAATCAAACTAATCCAAGCAAAGGAGGGTCCTAAATTTTTTTAGAATTTTGGCAAATTGTTGCAGCTGCAACAACTCGTAAAACTCAAGCTATTTATGCTGTTCTGGAAGGAGTGTTGGCTAGGTGGTAATTTAACCTTTTTCGGACCTCCTTGACTAGGTACGAAAAAGGTTCACCTTTTCTTCTACAGAAGTTAAGAGAGTTCTTCTGTGGTATGTTTTATATTTTTCCGGCCTCAGGAGACTAAATTGGACGAAAAAGGACCCCCCTAGAGTCTTCTTTGGAGTTTTCAGACTCTCTAAATGTGAAAACACCAGCTGAGCATGTACTAGTTTGGGCTCATTAAATCCACGAATCAGTGACACTATCAAGCATTATTTTCTCTTCTCTTCAAGCTTGTTAAAAAATGAAGAGAGATCTGAGTTGACTTTCCTAGACTCGTTAAAATTTAACAGGGAAGGTAAGGAAGAAGTTTTCTCTTGTTTTCAGTTAGTGGCAACATGTCAACCTTGAACATGGCACTCTCTATTTTTTTCGATACCCATGTCTTAGTGTTCACTTTCAGTTCAGCTATTACTTCGAGTTTATTACTCCTCCTCTTCTCCATTATACCTGGGGAATCTGATCATGTCTCCTACATGACAGATAAGTCTAGTTGTTTTATCTATAAAGTTAAAAGGTGCCTTGGGTCATATTTGTGTCATGCTCACTGTTCAAGGACTTAACTCAATGTCTGATTTCTATCCTGATCTCATCATTGTTATATCTATTATGTCTTGTGTCTCCCTTCCTTTGCCCAGTTCCTAGTCACTCTTGTGATCCGTTGGAGGATCTATTGCCTTCCTTATCACAGTATGGTTCCGCTTCAGTACTTCCTGACGACAAAGACCTAGAGTTTTGACGATAGTACCTCAGGATTCACTTCCATCATTGGTGAATTCCTTTGCTTCAGTTGTCGATTAACAAATTGTTGAATCCGTTCCATGTTCAACTTCAACCTACATTTATTCACATGGTTTGGATTGTACTGGTTCTTTGGGATTGCTTATGAAGACCTTAGTTCCTCATCTATGGACTAAGTTACGCAAGATTATGTTCTATTTATGTCCACAACTTCCAGATCTTTGAAGACTCATCATTATTGTATATTGTGGCTTCGATCCACCTTTGTAATATATGTGGTCTTGTACCCGTATCATATGATGTACTCAAATATTGTAAAGGAGCTAGTGTTCCAGTATATTGAACATAGCATCCTCAGATATGACTTTGTATATGACATTATTATGTATTTGTTTCAGGTACTACCTCTGCTCCATTGGATTTCTGAGTTCTCCAAAGATAAAGATTATAATGTATTCTGGCCATCGCTTCCCTCTGACCTCACACATTAGGGGGCATATGTTATCAACCCAAATGGCACTTCTCCATCCGAGCGTCGACATTTCCTATGTTGGCGCACAAAAGGACATTTATGGATTGAAGGTTGCCTAAAACACTATAGTTGGGCATGTTATAAAATACATTCACTATCCATCTAGCTTGCCATTTTTACCTTTTCATATGTCAATTGTTGTACGTGACTTTGCCTATAAGCAACCCGCGTACATACACGACTTTTCCTACAGCATGTCGCATACTATACGCGAGTATTTGTCATTGCAACCCGCGTACAGATCTGTACGTAGGTTTCCCTTATAGAAACTCGCATGTCATATACGGGTTGCCAGTATCAATACTCGTGTACGCCTTTCTTTGACAATAAAAATAATAAATCGTGATTAATTGAGATTTGTTAAGCCCTAAACCATAACTATCTTAACTGTCTCAACCTCTTCAACCTTCGAAACTGCCTTATTTCACTAAGTATAAATAAAGGCCTTGGGGAGGGAATTAATCAATCATTCTTGGAGAGCAAAGTTATGCTGGTGGTATCTTTTTAGAAGTCTTTGGAGTAGCAGAACTCATAATCCTTTGGTTGCAGAGGAGTGCTTGTTTCAGGTGTTGGGTTGTAACCTTAACTCATTCACTATTGTCGATAAAGAGAATCCTTATTCCAAATGTGTGTTGAATATATTTCATGTATCATGGTTTGATGAATATTTATGATTAATCAATCTATATACTGTTTATCTAACTTGTCATATATACATGTATAAGCTTGCACTTGGTGGATTTTCTCTTTACAGGTGAAGGAGAAACATCCCTGAAAGCTTTGGAGGAGAAGCAGAGCAGGAGAAGACAAAGCTTGGATCAACCGTCGTGAATCGGGTGAGTCCATCCTATCTTCCTATTTCCTTTCTGTACTTTAAAGCTGATTACCGAAAATTTTTAAGAGTACGTTGGTAACCCCAGACCTTCGGTTATAAGGTGTTTATTTCTGAACAACATGAATACAGTTAAATAGAAAATAAGTCAAATCAAGTAGCATAGTAGGTTTCATGCGGGGGAATCAAGATAGGTGTGACCCTAGTAGTGTATGTGGTGATAGACGAAGCCTTTAAGCTATGAGGACAATGCAATACCTTGCTTTTCGCTTAAGACATATTATCTTACCCGCAGCTCAAGATGTTAAGAATTAATGTTGTAACAAGGGATTTTGTTTATTCTAGATGAGACAAACACTGATGGTTGAGTTGATTTACATCATGATTATGCCCCAAATTGTTGAGCAAGTGTACATTGTACTAGGTTTTTGCAAAATAATTGTGATTGGTGTGAGTAAATTAGATCTATGGTGTATCCACCATGTCTATAGATTAGCTTGAGGTTGAGTTAAAATTTGCGAGTATAATTGCTCTGTTAGATAAATGTAGACACAGTATACACCTAGAGAGTTTCCCTAAAATTAAACCACTGATGAGTGTTAATCATTATTAAGTTGTTGAATTTAACCGAGAAAGTAGGATATTCATTATATTCGTAATGATGTTTCATAATGATTGGAAGGAACTTAAAGAGCTAGGTAGGTGCAAGTATGATGTTGGAGGCCATAAATGGTTAATGTAGCATGTTTAAAAAGTTATAAGATTGAAATGAAATTACTAAGGACAAGTAAATTTGTGAGTAATAATTATAGCGTAGTAATTATAGATTGCAGTTATGGATTAGTGTAGCAAATCGATTGTTAATTTATGTTTATGATTGTACAATTCTTGTTCGTAGAGGCATGTTTTGCCTAAGCTATGATAAAGATGACATATATGTGGAATTCATACTATTATGATTTAACCCAGATATTATATAGTAAACCACTTAGATTGGCCGTAGCAACCATGATACCATGACGTAATTATTTTCCTTGGACAAGGATTACTAATATCTATGTTGATCTGGATTTATGCAGGAACGCAACAGAATACACAAATAACCATAGAAACAAATATGCAGCGGAAATAACACTTCATTTCATTAATCAATAACTGAATCTTGTTTACATATAGAGTGGAAATAAACTAGCTAGAGTGCTGGTAGCTTATCTCTGAGAAGAGATGTGGCGGCTACATGCCTCTGAACTCTATGTTACAATGAGGCTCGAAGGCCTATATATTATTGAGAAACAATAGAAACCCTACACATCCAAAAACCTAACCCTAGGAGGTGAAACGCCTTAATGTGGGCCTTGTTGGGTAACTTGGTACATCAATTTCCCGGGGTCGTAACTTTAGCATACTACCTCCATTTGACACACATGATACATCGTTAGAAAGATCTGTTTAAGGACTACATCCATAAACAGCAAATACCAAGCCCGAAACAAACTCATATTTTCCCGACCATTCGATGCCAAAAAAATGTCGTTTAGGGTTTCAAAACGGCTCCAAAACTTTAGGACCCGAAAACTGCCAAAAATAGTAAATTGTGCTACAATTAAGGAAACTGGAAAATTGAAAGAAACAGTGGTGGGGGTCCAAGAGGAATAGGTGGGTGGCCACCAATATCCTCCTGGATCATTCCTCCCCCCTTAGGAAGCAATGGTCCCCATTGCGTTGAGTTCCTCCATGAGATGAGGAAACTTTTGTTGAACTTGGTCCCCTATGAGCCACTTTCCCTGGTGAAGGAGTTGGCCTGCTTTGACAACTCAATATATCCGAATCTTCTGCTGGTGGGTGTTCTTGATCTGTGTGTCCATAATTTGATCAGTTGTGGCTTGTTCCATGCAGTCGAGGTTTAACTCTGTTGGTGTGAGTTGTTCTGCCATGGCTGATGTGTCCAGTAAAGGTGGAAAGTAGGGCCAAAGGCGGTCCACCTAGAACACTGGGTGCAGACCAAGGAATGGTGGAATACTGAGCTCGAAGGCATTGTCCCCGACAGCCTTGGTGATGGTGTATGGCCCATATTGGAGCGGGCGAAGCTTGCTGTGGGGTCCAATGAGGCGCTCCTTCTATAAATGTAGCCACACTTTGTCGCCCACCTGGAAGTTGTGTTGCACCCGATGTTGATCATGTCGCTGGTTGTACTTAGCATTGGATCTGTCCAATTTGTCATGAACGTGTTGGAGAATGTGCTGAATGTGCTCAATGAAGCTGCTTGCTTTGGAAACTTCAGACTGGATATGACCTGAATCAGCCTGAGTAGCTACAAATGGCATGGCTACGTCAATGGGACATAGTGGCTGGAATCCCAAGCCCACCTGAAAGGGGCTGTGGTTGGGTGAGCTGTGGAGGGCCCGATTATAGCTGTGTTGTACATAGGGGAGGCTCTCATCCCATGTGCGTGGATGCTTTGAGTTGTACATGCACAAAATGTGTACGATCATCCTGTTGACAACCTCTGTCAGGCCATCAGTCTGGAGATGGAAAGTTGTGGACTTTGTGAGCTTGGTGTCTAGCATTGACCATAGGCTAGACCAGAATGTACTAAGGAACTTGTTGTCCAGGTTTGAGATTATAGACTGTGGGATACCAAAGTGTACCCACACTCGTTCAAAGAAGAGTTTAGCAGTGGCTTCTGCTGTGAGATTCTTCTTGCAGGCCGCCATTATGGCAATCTTTGAGAATCTATCAATGACCACAAACACACAGTTGTTGCCGTGCTTAGTAGAAGGAAGGCCTGATATGTAATCCATGGAGATGGATTCCCAAGGTCGACTAGGGGTAGGAAACAGAGTATAGAGGCCTTGTTTGTTGATGGATGGTTTGGCAATGGCGCATGCAGTGCAGGATCGGATTTACTTCCCGACGTCTAGTCGAAGGTTCGGCCAATAGAAATACTTTTGCAGTATTGCCACTTTTTTCTCGACCCCGAAATGCCCAGTGACCCAACTGTAGTGCGCTTCCCAAATCATCTTGGCACACTCACTTGAAGGAACACAAAGGTGTCCCATGTGACACAGTAGTACATCCTAGAGGTGAAATTTTGGAACTTGGTTTCCCTCCAAGAGCGTCTGGTATGTGTGGCTGAATTCTGGATCGCTCTTGTAGAGAAGCATCCAATCAAAAGTATCGTGCCCACAAGAGTTGAGCACGTTCATTATTGCCATGATTGGTGGTCGGCTGAGGCAGTCTGCAACATTATTGGTGCTTCCCTTCTTGTACTTGATGTTCAAATGAAACTGTTGTATATATGTGGACCACTTCTGATGGCGATCATTCTGTAACTTCTCTTGCGTCTGCATGAACTGCAGGGGTTGGTGGTCTGTGTGGATGATCGTTTCCTTCCCCAAAATGTGATGCTTCCATTGCCAGCAAGCCTGTACAATGGAATACATCTCTTTGTCATCAGTGGGACATTTGTGGACTATGTCTGATAGTGTCTCACTGTTATATGCCACTGGATGCCCTTGTTGAGTAAGGACTGCCCCAATAGCATAGTTAGAGGCATATGTCTCGATCTCATATGGTTGTTGCAAGTCTAGTAATGTAAGCACTGGGGCACAATAGAGGCGATGTTTCAATTCTGCAAATGCCTTTTGCTGAGTTTTTGACCAAAAGAATTTTGCTTTCGCTCCTCCCTTGGTGAGTTGAGTCAAGGGTCGAGTGATATGAGAGAATCCCAACACGAACCTCCGGTAGAAATTAGCAAGGCCCAAAAAGTTACGAAGCTCTGTTAGAGTAGTTGGGGCTGGCCAATTCCGAATGACTTGGATCTTGGTTGGATCCACATGTACCCCACAGTCATTAATAATGTATCCCAGATACTGAACCTGGGTCATGCCAAAAGTGCACTTGTCTAAATTGGCCCACAACTTGTGCTGCCGCAATGTTTGGAGGACCTATCGGATGTGGTGGAGGTGCTCTTCTCAAGTCTGGTTGAAGATTAGGATGTCATCCAAGTACACCACTATAAATGAGTTGGTGAATTCCCGTAATATGTTGTCCATCAGTCTCATGAAGGTTGCAGGAGCATTCGTCAGCCCGAAAGGCATGACCAACCATTCGAAAAGGCCCTCCTTGGCTTTGAAGGAAGTCTTCCACACATCGGTCAGCTCGATCGATACCTGGTGATACTCGGACTTTAAGTCGAACTTGCTAAAATATTTTTCCCCTTTAAGCTGGTCCAGGACGTCATCAATTCGTGGGATCGGGTACCTATTCCGGACAGTGATCTTGTTCAGCGCCCGATAGTCAATACAGAGTCTCCAAGTCCCATCATTTTTCTGTACCAACACGATCGGGCTCCCACAAGGCGATGAACTTGGCCGGATGTGACCCTTCTGCAGTAGATCCTGAATTTGCCTCTTGATTTCATCACTCTCCAGAACAGAGCAGCGATAGATCGGTCCATTGGGTAGCAGCGCACCTGGGGTCAGATCGATGGGGTGCTTGACCTGATAGTGGAGAGGCACCCCGGTGAGTGAAGTGAATATGTCTCGGTACTCCTCCACGACCTTGTCCATTTGTTGTTGTCATGCAAAGGGGACCTGTCTGGAGGTTGTGGCCACGATCTTCTTCTTTCCTTGAGGGCGGATTATCAAGAAAACAAACTTCCCAGTTTTGGAAATGAGCTTACTGCATTGTTTTGCAGTAACCAAAGAGGTAGTGGTAGGGGGTGGTACCTCTGGTCTCTTGTACAAATTATTTCCTAACGTAATAATAACAGCGCAAGGCCGGGACTCATACATAGCATGTCGCTTCCATAAGTATGGTTGACCTAATAATACATCACAAACATCAAGAGGAGCAATATCACATAATACCTCATCGGTGAAGGGCTTGATGCTGTAGGGAAGGCAGCACTGCTGGCTGACGCGAAGATCTCTTCTTTGGTAAAGCCGCCCGATGGTGTATGGCTGCAGGTGTGTTGTGGTCGGCAAACCCAACCACTTCATGACCTCTGCTAAAATCAGGTTCTTTTGGCTCCCACTGTGGACGATGAACTATAACGAGGAACCCTTTACCCACATCTGGGAGTGGAAAAGACGCTCCTCCTCCTCTGAATCCTCTGGTTCTTCCTCTTGGATCTTCGTGGTGGCAACGGTGGCGTTGGGATCTACATCGATAATCTTCTTCCCTCTGTCATTCCCCTTCTCGGGTTCAGATTCAGTGTCAGAGTATGCATCTGATTCAAAAGCCTTTATCTCAGCCACCAGTAACTGCTTAGCTCGACACTCACTTGTGTTGTGAGTGGGGACCTTATGGAACTCGCACCACTTTCCTGCTTCCTTTTTCGGCTTTGCAGTGTTGCTCTTTGCTTGCGGATTGGAAATTTTTCTTGAGTCGCCATGCCTTGGCTGTGTCCTTGGTTCTGCGGTTTGGGGGCACCTTTTCCTTGCTTCTGATTCACAGATCCAAAGTCTCGCTTTTTCTATTTGAATTTTTGCTCAATTTTGTCAACATACCGATATGCCGTACCAAGCGAGGAGATGTCGAGGAACTCCATTTCCTCCTGAATGTATCTTTGCAGACAACTGTGGTACTTCAACACCAAATGTTTCTCTGAATCTTTGATACCCAACTTGGTGTGCAGGGTATGGAACAGATTCGTCAGCTCATGCACATATTGATCTCTTTGCTGCCACAGCGTAGTCCATTGGATGTACTTGTCCTCATAGCTCCCCACCGGATAATATTGTCCCTTTATGGAATCTCGAAAAGAATTCCAAGTGGGTACGACTGAGAACAGAGAGGGTTCCTCCTCATCCTTTCTCTCATAGTAGGTTTCCCATCAGTCCTTGACATGGGGGGCGGCTTTGAGTCGAGAAAAAGTAATCTTTTCCCAATCAGAAAAGTCATGAACCGAGAAATATCCTTCTAATAGATTCAACCATTTATCTACGACGTCTGCATCTATTCGACCATCAAATATGGGAATGTCGAAGTTTACTTGTATCTTAAAAGGGGTTGCACCTCCAAAGTGGCTGCTAGATGTAGATGCGCCGCCAGTGGGAAGTCGTTGAAGGATCTGGGCAAAGTTATCCATCATCGTGTTCCTTTGTTTTTCAAGGGCCTCCTCGAGCAACATTTTGATAGGATCTTTTGTGCCCTCGTCTTTCTTTTCATCTCCCATGGGTGGCCGTCGGGATTTGCGAGGTTGATCTTGCAAAGGTTCAACCAGATCGAGCCCTAACTCTTTATACCCCGCCTTTGTTGGGGACATGCAATGAAAGATCGAGAAAGAGCAGACTGTTCTGATACCACTGATCCGGATTTATGCAAGAATGCAACAGGATACACAAATAACCATAGAAACAAATATGCAGCGAAAATAACGCTTCATTTCATTAATCAATAACTGAAACTTGTTTACATACAGAATGGAAATAAACTAGCTAAAGTGCCGGTAGCTTATCTCTGAGAAGAGATGTGGCAGCTACATGCCTCTGAACTCTATGTTACAATGAGGCTCAAAGGCCTATATATTATTGAGAAACCGATGAAAACCCTACACATCCAAAAACCTAACCCTACGAGGTGAAATGCCTTAATGTGGGCCCCATTGGGTAATTTGCTACATCAATTTCCCAAGGTCGTAACTTTAGCATATTACCTCCGTTTGACGTGCACGATACATCGTTAGAAAGATATGTTTAAGGACTACATCTTTTAATGACAAATATTGAGTATGAAACGAACTCATATTTGCCCGACCATTTGATGCCAAAAAAACGTCGTTTAGGGCCTCAAAACGGCTCCAAAAGTTTAGGACCCAAAAACTACCAAAAATAGTAAATTGTGCTACAATTAAGGAAATTGGAAAACTGAAAGAAATAGTGGTGGGGGTCCAAGAGGAATAGGTGGGTGGCCACCAATATCCTCTTGGATCATATGTCTATGTACCAAATCCAAAGAAGCTATTGTATTCCAATATCCTAATTGGTTGCATATGTTTAAAACAAATTTAGATAGAGGGGTTATCTAGGCTGAGTTAGTTGGTTAGAATTTTTTTTTTAAGACGCAAATGTGTGGGATGAGGTTTTATGGAGGGTTAAAAGTAATGAGTTGTACATTATATATAAGCACTTCACATAGATGTTAGGAAAGAAAATCATTAAAGAAAACATATCCTTACGATGACTAACTAAGAACTGATTTAAGAATCATAATGAGTTAGAGAAAAGACACGAAGGTGTCTCTAATGACACGAAGGTGCTAGATCCTTCACACTTTGTGCATACCTCTCTCATTGATGGTGTGCAACCCAGTGATTTACAGGATGTTTGCTTAGCCAAATAAAGCATTATTTGTGTCAGACCACTTACCTTACTTGATCTCATGTGCTTCAGCATCTCCTCCTTTTTTCTTGGCATCAATACTCAAAACCTCCTTGAATATTGTGAACATCTCATTCTTTCCTCCTTTCATACAGAGGATTCATTGCCAATGTATTCCCATGAGTCTACTAATATGCTTATATGTGATCCTTTGGATTCTGATTTAGAAGCATATTTGTAGGTTGATACACATATCACATCACCATCCATACCATCTACCATACCTTCGAATTATCCTAAGACTGTACAAATCCCAAGTTCATTAGTTGATTCCTGAGTGGTCTCTTATGCAGTGATATTTATCTTACATGGTTTGAAGTCTTTCCTATATTTCAGTGGCTGGTTATCCATGACCTTAGTCATAATTGGACTGATATTAAACATGTTTGGATCTGTTCTAAACACTTTTGGTTCAGATCTTATGCCCATCCATCATTCATATTTTTACACCTATCAGTTTTCCCCAGTTGCTCATAATTTTCCTAGTCTAGCCCTATATCCTCATGGAGCCACTGAAGCCTTTGTCTTTGTTGTTCTATGTGCTAACATTTCTAATATATCAGAGTTTTATCAGCCTCATATCAGATCTCGAAAGGTGCTACATCAGATTAAAAGATTAACATGTGATTCACATCACAATTTTGCAGCTATTCAGGGAATTGGGTGTGAAACAAATTGTCTTAAATTTTGTACTCTTTGGAAAGGCGTATGCACAGATCTCTTTTCCATTTCAGATTATGTTTGCATATCAAAGTTTGACAGTAGCAAGAAGCATTTAGACAATTCTCCTACTTCATCAGTTGATGAGATACAATGAGTCTCTCCTCTTCCTTCTTGCAGGTTCTACACTTTAGCGCATGATCATGGAGTTCATGATTTCTTCAGCAAGTCCTTCATCCAGAAGTAGTTCATTCAGCTCATTAAAGTGAAGATGAAGATATGTTGAAGACATATTTCAAATTTTGTGCCTTTTCCTATCTTGAGGGAGGATTTTCCCCATGTGGTTTTGCCTCTTTCCTCACTTTTCTGGACATAATAATTGTTAAAGGGTGACCATAGCTTTGTTGTTGAGCCCTATATGCATCTATATTTTTTGTCATACCATCATAAAGTCAGACTTATAGGGGGGTGTTGGAATATATTAAACCTACTCATAACTTAGGATAAAATAATTAATCATTATTTGATTTAATTATTCACCCACTAGCTTAATTAGTTGGCATCCACTTGCACCTTAAAGTCAATACATGCCATCTATATCCTAGGAATTATTTATTTATAATTCTTGGTTGACCTTGACCACCTTTTGACCATCTAGAATTAGTATAAAGCACTTTACAATAGATTATGCTTTATTTTGTTTTTTCGGCTTTTCTATGGATAAGGTGAAGCTAGTCAAACTAGGAAACTGGGTCCTTTTGTTGCCAACCCATCATTCATGACTTTTTCTCCATTTTCTATGATTAGCATGTTTTTTCCATCTCCTTGACAACTCACTCATGCTTTTTCCAATTCATGAGGTCCTTGATAGATTTTGGAAGTGTTTTAGCCACCTATGGGGGTTTGCTATATTTTGGTAAGTCAACATTTTTGAGTTGTATAAGTTGTCTCCATACAATTCGATTTTCCTATGAGGGATGTACTATTTATGTACACTATTATTCATCATTATTCAATGGAAGGAAACACACCAATATTCATTTTTTCAGTGATTCAGTCTCTTTTCTTCTCTTTATTTTTCATGTGTATGCTTGTGAGAATTCTTCGTAGCAAGATCTATTTCCTGTGCTTCTTCTAAGCACCATTGCTCATAGCATTGATATAGTATTTCTACAGTATACACGTCGATGATTGCATGATATTGCACGACATTTTATTATGAGACTAACTGACAGGTTTAGAAGAGCCGAGGAATAGTCGAGTTCTACAAAATGGAAGTACATCGACAGTATGAATTCCAAAAGATAAATGGCATGAGCATTAATCGTTATTGTTATGTATTATTATTGTTATTATCATGATGTTTGGGATGGTGTGGGGTTTTGAGAAACTCAACCGCCCAATTGGTTATTCGATGACAAAACCTGAGTACAACAGTCGCAACGCAGTCATTATGTCAATGTGTACATAGTCCCTTATTCCATTAGGGGGGTGGAGGAATTACCCACTGTTTATCCTCAAAACCCGGAGTCATGGGAGGGAAGTGCTATGGCTCGCTCCCCAAGGTGTGTGATGATGACTTGTGGGTACCTGCAGGGGAAGCTTGGTCGATAGAGTTGACACTTCCGCTTATGAGTTCTAACTAGAGTTAAGTCATGTAGTTGAGGCTCCAAGGTAGTCCAACAGAGGAAGGATAGGATGTCGAAGTTAGTTGTGAATTAGATTGAAGGAAGTAGGGAGATAGGAATGTCATGGAAGTTTTAAAGGGAAACATAATTTATTTTATGTGTTGAAACCCTTGCATGATCCTTCTGTTGTATCTCAATATGTTATGATTGTTTCGTAGGTAATTATGATCTAAGTTAATGAAAACGAATATACGTTTCAAATTCATGTTTACGTAGTCGTCGTCAAATAGTAGCTCATATGCTTATGGGTGAGTGCAAGCTAATGAGGGTCACTTTTGGCGTGTTAGATGCAATAGAAAACTGAAAAATCAGGCATCTCTCAACTTAATTGTATTTTTTCATATACTTACACAAAATATCTTGCTTTGGGGGAAAAATATTAAATGTAGGAAACTGAATGACGTTTCCAAATATATAAGTTTTATGTATTGAAAATTTTAATAACTTTGTCAAGTTTCATTTTTTTTAACAGTCACTTTTTTATTTTTTAGCCAAATGATAAGGTGTATATTTTTGTGGGTGTAGCCTTTAAGGGCCTAATGATGGTTTCGGGATACAAAAATTTGCAGGAATGTAAAGAACATATAGCACTAGTGCGTGATTCAACCATTATGTTTGACTCATTTTATGACAAATATGTCAATTCAACCATTATGACTCATTTTGATTCAACCATTATGTTTTCTTTTATGATAAATATGTCAATTCAACCATTTTGTTTGACTCATTTTATTGAAATTCTATTAGTTCTTGAATTCCAACTCAGAAAATTTATTGTTGGCATGTTTTCTTATAAGGCCCATTTTAGACCCCAAATTTCCTCTAATTCTAGATGCTTACAATCATCGTCTAAGGGTTAAGGACTAAGTTTCCTCCCCTTATTATGTCTAAGGTCCCAAGACACATACATGGTACTTAGAAACCCCTAATGGTCCCATATCCCCATTCAAATCAAAACTATCAACTTGAGAGGTCATATATGGTGATTCAAGTTGTCATTCATGGACCTTGATCCCTAAAGGTTGGTTTACAACCTAAAATTAAAGCTTTATGTACCAACCATGATTAACACCTTATCCTCCATATCTAATGCTAAAAAAACCCTAAACATGGCCATATCCCAACTTAACGGTTAAGGATACCCTTAAGATATTATGTGTGTTTGTTCGAGGTGTTGTTCTGGGCCCTATATGTCTATATGATTCATTTAGGGCCTAAGGACTAAGTTTCCTCCCTCAACCATGTCTACGGATATGTTCTGTGTTCTAAGAGAAGTCTATGCACTGCATATTCTCTCTTAGATGCAAACTATCACATACGAAGGTCCTATGTGCAGGTTCGATGTCTTGTTCATGGATCTCATGCCTTTAAAACTACCTTTAGGGCATAAGCCTTGAGTTTCCTCCCCAAAGCATGGTCAAGGGACTATGACCCATACTTAGTTCTTAAAGCCTCCTAATGGTGTCCATATTACAACACACACAAAAAATATGCTCTTGGAAGGTTAGGCATAGTTGTTTGAGATGTTGTTTTTGATGATGCTAAAATATTACTATAGGTCCTAAGTATTGATGATGCAAACTATTGTTTTTATTCATTTCCCTAGCCATGCACCAAAACCAAATTTTGTGTTTCTCCACAACGCGTGCATGTTTTGCTTCTCTAAAACATGTGCGCATTTTTCTTCTCCATAACGCATGCACGTTTTGTAACTATAAAACGCGTACGCGTTTTGTAACTATAAAATGTGTGCACATTTTGCTTAGCCTAACCTACGTGTGATATGACATGTCAGGCTCGAGCTTAACCAAACCAAGCATTACATAATGCGAGTGCGTTGTATTTTTATGTATCGTGATCGTGTTTTCTAAAAGTAGGATTGCATTTAAAATGACCCCCATTTCTTGCACACACTCTTATGTGTGATGTGTGATTGATTACTAGTAATGTACCTACACGATGTATGTAAGCACTAGCTACGCTTATGTAGCTCGTGTATTATGTTGTATGAATGATCTATTATACCATTAAAGTTGGTCATTTATGTTCTGTGATTTCGACTAGTTACATTCTAATATTATCACTTATTAATTTATGAATTGAAACAATTGTGTTTGTTTATTAATAAAAGGTTTAGTCGTGATTTAGGTTAATTAATAAAGGTTAATTAGTGTTGATAAGACTATTATTAACTTGATTGTGAATTTTAAATAAATGTTAATAATGCTAATGGTTCTTAATAAGATTATTATTAACTTGAATAATAAATGTGAGTGTTAATGTTGTTTAATTAATGTTATTAAGACTAATTTAACTAGTTGATAAGTATTAAATGTATGAGTTATATCAATTAAGTTTAATTGTAGTTAAGGGTTGAATGCGGTAAATAATTTCATGAATGAGTATTAAAAGTAATTATGATTATTTAGGTATAAGTATAATTATTAATTAGAATTAAATTAATAAAACTGACATAGTAGATGGATCAGTGGTTGAAACATTTAACGAAGGGATAAGGCATTAAAGGATGGAGGAAGAGTAGTGAAGGGGGATGGAGTTAAAGGACGATTTTGGGGGAAAAGAGGGGGAGACCGGTTGTTCTAGTTTTCTGAGGATTTTTGAGAGAAATTTACTTGTTGGGATCTTTGTACTCAAGTTTTGGGTTCGAGGTCCAAGAACATAGTTCTTGAAGCTAGGGAGTCAGCGAGGTTGTTCCTAGTTGACAGGGTAGCAAGCGAACGGATTCGATCGGGTAAGTTTAATCACCAGAAATTGCAAAAAAAAACATGGACAAAGCTAGAAAGGAAATACTAGACAAAGCTACTATTCCTCACTTATTTTCTATAAGTAAATTAGACTTGTTATTCATGTATTTCTTAATACTTTGAAAGATTTCAAATTTATATATATTATATATCAAAAGATATATATGATGTTGTAATAACAAAAAAAAATGGCATAAAATGATAGAGTATGACATTATTGATTTTGAAAATGAAGTAAAGAGAACTATAAAATTACAGAAAAAAAATTAACTCAAACAAATGTCTTAATTGGTTAAAGGAAACTAATCTAATTTTAAACCAACAACTGTTTGTCACTGTTTGTCTTTATTGGAAACAGAAAGAAAGACCTGAGGAGGTCCTTGAACTGTTAGAGGCAGACAGTTCAGTTTAACCTGTCACATAAGTTGTATTTTTTTGGGGAGAGAACTGGAAATCCTACGCGCTTTCCAAAATAACCTTTTAAACTTTAACTCTACTTGCAGTTCGATTCTCTAATAAGTTTCAGCCAAATCTAACCGGTATTTTGATTCATCTATTTAAGGCTAAATTTAGGTACCGTTCTGATTCAGTTATTTAAGGCTAAATTCAAACTGGTATTTCAGTTATTTAAGGCTAAATTCAAACTAGTATTTCAATTTTTATAAATGACGACCATATGCCTTCCCTATTTGTTTTGGCATTTTTTCTTAAACAGGGACTCAAGTATCCGTGTTTGGGATTGAGCTTGGTCACACGTTTGATTTTGATCGACAAAACATTTCCAGTTTTTTTTTAGAGGTAATTAATCTGAAATTTGTGGAGATTGATTTTTATATTTCATAAATGTAAGAAAAATAATATCTTTATGTATTATTATTGCATGGAAGAGGTGTATTCTACAGCCTAGTAGAGGATGTGTAACTCCTTTCGCACTCATCCAAGAGTCAACACATGTCATTTATAAAAATACATATCCACTCAATTAAATTTAAAACATTTAAAATAACATATATATATAAAGCTACACAAATTAGATAAATTTAAAAAGGGTTTACACCTCGAAAATATTTAATCCTTCTAGAAGCTTGGTAAATCCTTTTTAAGATAAATCTATGCTGATTCTAAAACATCTACATATTTATAGAAATGTATTTTAAATATGATAAAAATCAATGGCAATCTAGTGTAATACAATCATAACAATTATTGAAATCATACATTGGTAAAATGATGTCAAATTGAGCTATATGCATTTACTATAAAAATCTCAAGATGTATTGATTTGACTTTTACAGCCATGTTTGTTGCATGTATCTTAATGATGGGAATTTCGATGTATTCTTCCCTCTCTCATGTTTAGTGTAATCAGGAGACCTTTTTAATAAGTTATGGAGTAGTGTATTTGTTAGATGTTTTAGATTTTTCATTGATTTTTAAGTAAAGTAGATCCAAATCCTAGGCTCTATCAAGCGTTGAGAGGGATCAAATCTCTAGAGTTGCAAACCTCTTCTTAGGTATCCATTGATTTGATTCAAACCAAAAGACACATCTTTTAATTTAAAATCCACATATAATATTTTTATTATTAATATTCAATATTATTTATGGCCGACATACAATATTTTTTATTATATTTTCTTTTGTTAGGAACAAACATTACAACATTTCCCATAATTATGGGTTGTTTAGGAGGCGTTGCACATGGTTTTAAAACTATGTGCAAGGCCCTCCTAAACCATGTACAATAAAACCATGGGTTGTTTAAGAGGCCTTGCACATGGTTTTAAAACCATGTGCAAGGCCAACATTTTTTTGCGGATAATTCAATTTGTTATTTTTTATTATTTTGTTACGTAAGAACATTACAACATCTCAAACCATGTGCAAGGCCAACATATTTTTGCTGATAATTCAATTTGTTGTTTTTTATTATTTTGTTAGGTAAGAACATTACAACATCTCCCCATATTGTGTTTTTTTCCTAACCCACATTTTTTTTACAAATAAATGTACGACTGCATCATATTAATGTGAGCTATGAAGAGGCTTTTCTTTACTTATATGTCTCTATTCTGTTTAAAGCGTTAAGTGTGATAGTGGGTGACAATCTCATAAACGTTTTGAGGAATTTTATAGATATTTATTGTGTTCTGTGTGGATTCATGATTTAAGAGTTGTTATTTATTGATATTATTAAAATTTAGTTATTATAAAGTTTTGCAGGTTTTTTAGGTATATATTTCAATTTGGGGTCGGTGGGGTTTCAGTATTTTGAATTTTTTTATTTAACCGGGGAAGATCTCTACCCGTATCACCTCAGTCAGGGGACCAACTTTTAGGCACGGAGTGAGTTGGCTAAAGCCAAATTCCGAGTTCGATAAACCAGATGAATCATATGCCAATGAACCTGTTACTGCTTACACCTTTGAGTTATCACCTTCAGAAGTAGCTAAACCTGTTAGTTTATATAACAACTTCATGGAAGCGCTTAGGAGGCACTGTTGCTACTTACCCTTCGATTAGAAGTACCGGATGCATCGTTGAATAGCTCAGAGGAGTCCCCTTTAGCTGATATGGTTGAACTGCCCCGGATTGGATTCATTACAGTCAGAAACGACCTTTAGGCAGATATTGGAACTTCAGCTTAGATCCTTGCTTGGAGCTGCCAACACATTTAACCCATCACTGAATATTCTTGGGTGCGTTAATAAATTAAGGGTTCATATTTGAGCTCGTGCTTAGGGTTAGTTGAATCTTTGATTCAATAATTTGGATTAATCTGTAGGTCTATTCAGTTGGAGATAAATTAGATCGTTTCAGCGATTGGGGAGAGCGAACCCAATGTGACATTTCAAAAGCTGGAGATTGGGAAATAAGGAAATAGATATGTCTCTTGAAACTGCATCGAAGAGACAAATACCCTCGAACCGTGCCTTTGCCTTAGCTCACATGTAATCAGAGGGCGTTTTGTTTGTTCCAATACTAGGCAGTGTGAAATAAGAAGTGCTAAATAAGAAGAAACTTTTATCTAAATTGGATTAACTATTAAACCCAAAGAACTTGTTGACAGTTCTGATACCATGTAAGGTTTGTAGTTACACTAAAACCTCTGACATAGTTGGAGGGAATTGAACTGAGACTTATTTTTTGATATCATGTAAGGTTTGCTGTTACACCAAAACCTGCAAATGTTAATGAACATTTGAAACCTAGCACAAGACCCTATCACCAGGAGTAGCAATTAGTCCACATTTTTTATATTCCCAGAGGTGAAACAGTTATACCATGCTGTTGTACAAATACTCCAACAATTTTAAAGATTTTGCAAAGTCAAGGTTTCTTTGGATAGATCAAATTTGCTTCTTGTGCTTTACACATAGTGATGATGTTCATGGAAATCTCGTGATGTTCATGTAAATCTCGTGAAGGTTTTTTTTAAAGGGTCCTTTTCTAAATTAAATATGGGTGATGTTGATGCAAATTTTGAGGAATATCATAAGAAGGAACTCATGGCCACGTTAGCTTCCTTAGAAATGTTTTCAAAACTCAGATTCTTATCCATTAGTTTTAAAAACAAAGCTTATTATGTTTTCTTATTTTCAAATGTGTGCAGATTCTAAAATAGAAGGAAAACATGCTCGAGAAGTGGTTTAATAAAGTTTTTTTTAATTAATTAATTTATTTATTATGAAACGAGAGAAATCGATTCCATGTGTTTTAATGTATCCAAATATTTCTTTTGGGATGCCTTTCATCCCACGAAAAAGGCATACGAGATAGTTGCTGAAGATATACTCAAAACAAGTACTGTAACATCTCAATATTCAATTCTTGTTTTCACATATTAACTTCACTTCTTTTGGTATATATTTATTGAATAAAGATTTCCATTCTATAGCTGTGAAATGTGCCCTCAAAAATTCTCCGACCTCTCTCACTCCATTCCCTCTTTTGTTTTAGAAAGGTAGATGGAAATGATACCGGATGACAGTGGTGATTCTCCATGAAAGGGAGGTGGTAAAATTCGTTGTATTAATGTTACAACAATTTGCACTGCAAGAGTGGTAGCAGGTTGTAGAAAATATTAAGGTGACAATGATGAAGTCGAAGATGACACAGATGAATTTGAGTGTAGTGAGGAGTGGATTTAATGGTTGGGGATCTAGAAGTGGAGTAGAAGAAAATTAAGAAAAAAACACAACCAACATTTTTATTTTATTCAAGTATCTTGTTCAATTTTGAATGAAGTGAGGAGTGGATTTAATGGTTCTGAATTTAGAAGTGGAGGTGGAAGAAAAATAAGGAAGGGAAACAACCAACATTTTTATTCAAGTATCTTGGTCAATTTAAAATTATAATACTCAATCCCACACGGTGTAAAATAGATGGTGAATGAGTGTAATGTTAAGACACTCATTGTGTGAGATCATAAAATTATAATACTCAAGCCCACAATGTGTAGAATAAATGGTGAATAGATGCAATGTTAAAACACTCATTGTGTGGGATGTACTCTCAAAACATTTCACATAGTTTCAAACTATGTATGTATCCAATTTTTTTATAATATTCAAACCTAAATATATTTACATTTATACATCTTCTATTGTAATATTACATTATAAAAGATAATTAAAATCAATTTTATAGCATTACAAATAACATAAAAAATAGTCTAAATCACTTGTATAACATTATAAGTAATATAATGCAATATTATCATCATAATATAAAAAATAATTAAAATATGTTTTATAACCTTATAAGCAATATAATATAATAGATTAATCTATCTACACTTACAATGTATCCTTATTAAAACAATATAAATTCTAGCATCGACCATAGACAAACAATATATTGTAAATTAAATTTTAATTTAATTTATTTTATTTTAAAATGATGATATATTTATCAAACAAATTTATAATATATATTAAATAAATTATGGTGAAACAAGGTGAATCAAAATCAAACATTGTAAAACATTCTCAACTATAGTCAATCATGATGAAATAAATGTCAACTATAGTTAACCATCATGATTAACCATAGTTAACCATGGTTTAAAATTGTCAACCAAGATTAACCAAATCACCATCATCATATATAGTCAAACATACTCAAGCAAAAGTCAACCAAAATCAAACATACTCAACCATGGTCAATATTACTCAAACATAGTCAACCATATAAACACATTAATATGATTATTCAACCTTGTGCAAACAATGGTCAACCATAATTAAACATGATTAACTAAGCCAAAGCTAATCATAATTAGCCAAATTCAACCACAATTGAACAAAGTCAACCATAGTCAACCATGGGATATGGTAATAAACGGTTAAACATGGCCAACCAAATTCAAACATGAAGTGACCGTACGAGTCAATCATAGTTAACCATAGTCAAGTATGATGCACTAAAGTCAACCATTCCCAAAATCAACCATGCTTGCTGCACTAAAGTCAAGCATGATGCATTAAAGTCAACCATAAATAACTATGTTGCAATAAAGATAAGCATGATGCACTAAAATTAACCATAGACAACCATGATGCATTAGAGTAAACCATTCCTATCTAATGGTCAACCATGGTTTAGTATAGATAAACTTATTTTAAAGTCAACAATGCCTAAGTAATGGTCAACCATGGTTCAAAGTCAACATTGGTTTAAACTCATCTATGGATCAAAGTCAACCATCCCCAAAAAATTGTCAACCATAGGTTAACCATGGTTAACCAAGTCAACCATGGCAAGATAAATCCAACCATAGTTAAACAACGCCAACCTCAATGAACTAAAGTCCACCATAGTCAAACATGGGATATGGTCATCGATTGTTAAACATAGTCAACCACGATTAACAAAAGTCAACCATAATGCATCCATAGCCAACCTAAGTCAACCATGAAGTAACCATGGATTGAAGACAACCTTGGATTAAAGTCAACCATGGATTGGACTCAACCTTGGATTGAATTCTCATCCCCCATAGCCCCCCTCTCTTTGTGTTTCTCTTAATCCCCCTCTCCCTTCCACTAACCACCCTCCCACCATCTCTCTCTCTCTCCACCTCCATGACCACCTCTCTCTTTATATCTCTCCCTTTACTTTTCTCTTCTTTCTAACTTCCCTCCTCCTCC
>LPNX010456941.1:389356-423711 GCA_001517045.1 Pseudotsuga menziesii | reverse complement strand
AAGCCCCCTCCCACTCCCCCTACCCGTACCCCCCCTCTCTCTATCCTAATACCCCTACCCCTTCTTTGTCTTACTCTCTTTGTGTGTAACCCCCCTATCTCGCTCTCCCTAAACCCCCTCTCATTGCCCATACCCTTAACACCCCACCTCTCTCTCTCTCTCTCTTCTAATCTTGGTGGGAATATAATAAACCCACTTCATAACTTAGGATAATATATTTTAATCATTTTTTATTAAATTCCTACCTAGTATCCTAGATAGTTGGCATCCACTTGCATCACATGGTCACCACTTGCCATATATACCCTAGGAGCACTTTAATCCTAATTATGGTTTAGTCTTGTCCACTTTATTGACTGCCATATTTAGTAACTGCACCTTCCGGCAGATTTTTTCTTTATCCTGCTTTATTCTAGCTTTTTAGTGGATAATGAAAAGCTAGTTTACTAGGAAACTGCTATCTTTTGTTTCCAACCCATCCTCCATTATTTTATCTCCATATTATAGGATTAGCATGTTTTTCCATCATACTTGACAACTCACTCATGCTTTAGCTAATTCGTGAGGTCCTTGACTGATTAAGAAAGTGCTTTAGCCACCTATGGGGGTCTATCATATTTAGTAAGACTATCTTTCTAAGCTTAATGAGTTGTCTCCAATACAACTCGAAATTACCTATGAGGGATGTAATATTTATGTACACTATTATTCATCATTATTCTTCAATGAAAGGACACATTCCAATATTCGTCTATTCATTCATGTGATTCAGTCTCTATTCTTCTCTCTATTTTTCCTATGTATGCTTGAGAGAATTATCGTAGTAGCAATATCTACTTCTGGTGCTTCTTCTTAGCATCAAGGATCTATTTACTCATAGCAATAGAGATGTTATTTCTACATGGTATCAAAGCCATAAGGTACATGACCTATCAGGATCTACATGGTATTATAAAACAAGGTTTTTCAAGCTCAACAGAGTCGAGGAGCTATATGTTCTCTCCATCAAAGTGCACCCATTCTCCTATTCCTCTCTGAAGAAAAGCTTGTTTTAAGGTTACAATATTTTCTCCTAGTTTTATTTGTGCAATTTGCAGAGTTTCTTCTTTAGCGCATCAACATCTCAGTATGCATTCTTCTTCAACTATAATCCTGACTCCCTTCAACTATCATGAATGGAAAACCAAAATTGGCATTCTATTGTGTAATAAGGGACTATACATAGTTACTCTAGCTCTAGAGAATGATCCCAATGCTATTGTTGAGAAGCTAAGTGGCATAATAGGTTGGATGAAGCCTATGAATTGCTTTACCTCTCTATTTTCCCTGGCCTACTCTTTCATATAGATGGTTTGACCACTCCAAACCAAGTATGGAACAAACTTGAGTCTCTCTTTGGAGATCAAGATGAGTTAAGAGTGCATTAGTTGGAGATTGAGTTACTCTCATTGAGTCCAAGTAGTTTTGATTCCAATGAAGGTTTCTTCACCAAATTCAAGTCACTTGTTCTAATGCTCAAGCATTGTGGGATTGAGAATAAATATGATCAATTAATCCTTTCCATTCTATCAAAATTGGGATAGAGACATGCGAAGAACCAAGCAGCATCGAGGACAGGTTAGCTGATGTAGATTTGTTTAAAGTCGGAATGGTTGATAATCATTACGAACAAATTGTTCAATTTTTGGTGACAGGAAAGGCCCTTGAGAAGTTCACCACTAGTCAAAAGAAACAACTAGTCATCAGATTTGTTGACTTCCAATTGATCGCAGGACAACTATATAAGATGGGGTTGGATGAAATTTTGCATCGATATGTTCTTCCGCATGAGCAGGAAAGAGTGTTGATAGAGGCACATGGTGGGATTGCAAGAGAACATTATGGAGGACATGTAACCGCCAAAAAAATACTCAAAGTTGGATTATGGTGATTGATAGTATATGGAAACACCGCAGATTATGCTAAAAGCTATGATGTATTTCAAAGAATGGGAAAGCCATCATGGAGAGATGAGATGTCATTAGTACCTCAGGTAACACTACAACAATTCAAAAAGTGGGAAACCGATTTTGTGGGACCTATCAATCCACTAGGGAAAAGAACAGGTGCAAGATATATAATCACTGCGACTTATTATCTAACGAGATGGTCCAAGGAAGCACCAATAAAGGATTGCACAACCACGACAACAGCAAGGATCCTTTTCGATAATGTGGTTACCCACTTTGGATGTCCTAAGATATTGATGAGTGATCAAGGTGCTCGTTTCATCAATCAGGAAATTAGAGCGATGACTGAGGAATTGCAAATACAACACAGGGGAAGTACTCCATATCACCCACAAGTGAATGGAGCAGTCGGGGCGTTCAACAAGATATTGGAAAATGCACTTACTAAGATATGCGACACAAATCGTGACGATTGGGATATGAAAATCCCTACTATACTATGGGCCTAGAAAATTACATGTAAAAGACTGACATGCTAGCCACCGTTCTAGTTGGTTTATGGACAAGAAGCGGTGATTCCGATGTAATATATCATCCCTAGTCTTTGCATAGTAGCAGTAAAATGAATGAGTGATGAAGGAGAAATTGAAGAAATATTGCCATAGTTTGTACACCTAGAAGAAGATCGCTTCATCGCATGTTTTCATCAGCAAGTAGAGAAGGATCGACAGAAGGCATGGCATGATCGCCATGTAAAGATGAAACACTTCCAGCGCAGATATATGGTTCTCCTCTATGATAGAATGTTTGTGAAGCACCCAGATAAGCTTTAGATGCATTGGCTTGGTTCCTACATCATATATTTCATTACTAACGGAGGTACGGTGCAGTTGCAACAGTTAGACGGAGTACTTTTGCCAAAACTAGTGAACGATAGTTGGCTAAATCCCTATCGGGATAACCCAACGTGACACCAATGCTAACAACCGCGACTAAGAAAAAAATTATGAATGATGGAAAATTCTGAAGGAAATCCCATCGACAAAAAGAGAAGCAACGAGAAAAGTTGAATCGCGACACGCTTTGGAACTTGTCGATATCAGACGAGGCACAAAATGGTTAAATCAGGAAATAAATTAAGCAATTACACCAGGCAGAGTGACAATGCAAGTTGGAAAGACCCGCATTTAATGAGCAATGCGTGCATTGGATTTGTAGAATCTATGAAAGATATGGTTAATCAATGAGGGATTTGGCAATGATGCCTCAAATCTCTCGCATTGTAATATCCTGAATTTTGACCTAACATTAATGGGCATAAGTCCCATTGCATATGATAATACTTTGATTTTTATATTTTGTATATTGGGCATAAAACCCCACTGCACATGAGTATGATGATTTGTTAGATATATTGGGCATAAGCCAATGCATATGTTTTATTTAGCATGTATGCAATTGTATGTGTTGGGTGTGGACCTTGAAGCACATGATTGATGAGATTTTGTGTTGGGCATGGACCCTGAAGCACATGATTGATGAGATTTTGTGTTGAGCACAAGCTATGGAGAACATGAGTGATTTGATGTTTTTGTTGAGCATGAGCTTTGGAGCACATGAATGAAGTGATGTTTATGTTGAGCGCGAGATCTGAAGCACATGAGTATTTTATGTTTGTGTTGAAGTGTCAGTTCTGGAACACATGAGTTATGAAATGTTATTATTGAGCATAAAGATTTGAAGCACATGAAAGATCAGAATTGGAAGTGTTGGGAATAAGCCCTGTAGCATTCCAAATTGATGTTGAGCATAAGCTATGGAACATCAAATCCTTGTCCATTGTATCCCTAGGTGTATTATACAAGTACATCCTAGAATTAGTGTTGAGCGAGAGGCTATGGAATTGCACTAAGTGTAACTCCCAGTTTTTAGCGTCAAGTGTGGAATCTGAATAACGCTAGGAGTTACTGAAAATCAATTGTGTTGAGTGAAAATGACTCTAATAAAACACCGACCTCATCTTACTTATTTTTAAGTTGATTAAATGAAATTTTGAATTGATGTTTCTCATCAAGCACTGAAGAACTACCACGATATACGAGGTAATCCAACATGCAAGGAGGTCTAAAGCTGCCTAACTTAGTTGACCAACCCTACTTGATGGCCTTAATAAAAGAAATGATTATAAGCTAATGAAAGTACCATGTGATTGGGATCATACTATATGATACCTAAGGTAAATGTTAACAATGATATATGTATATATATAGTTTATATATGTTATGAATAAAAGAGTAAGCACATGTATAAATAATAGTAACTATAAACAATAAATAAAGAACCTATGTACTATTATTCACTAAAATAATTCAATAAATATTTAATACCTAAAAGAGTCAAAATATGAACTAGTCAAAGAGTTCCTAAGTTAAGGTAAACATATATTAATTTCACATAAATCAAGTAAAATATTATTTCAAGAAAATAAATTATTCTTGATATTACTCAAATTCAACCATCCTTTTTCCTAAAAGGTTGTCTATAAATACCCAAGACAAAGAAAATCTTCGGGATTCCCATTCTATTCTATCTGATCATTATTTTCCTAAGAATTTTGGAGAGCATTCCAAAAGCAAAAACAATATGGCTCAGAACCTGAATTCCAGATAAGGGAAGTCTTGCTTTTAGGAGCTCTAGACTACTTTCATGTTGGAACCATCTCGGGGGGATCCAAATTGAAACCAAGAACGATTCTAGGTCATGGTTGGGAGGAACGTGGTAGTTCCCAAGTAATTCGGTTGACAAAGGAGAGGCCAAAATTATCTATGTTCTTATTAATTATGTGGGTTTAAGTGTGCAGGGTTCTAGCCATTAATAAAATACAAATTGCAGGGTTTCTACCTTCTCTAAAGTTCTTACAGATTTTATTAAAGTAGTGTTTATAATCTTGTTTAGAAATCTGTACATTGAATGTATGCCTCAGCTAGGTTTTTCATTTATATAAAAAATCTTAGTCTGAACTATTTCTATATAAACTCTAGGGTTAGATTTGATGTTACATGTTGATTTATTGCTTAAACATTAAACTCAGCCATTACTTCCTAGATAGGGATTTTATAGTTTAAAGTTTCTTAGTTTGATTTAAGCAAGTCGTGGAATGATTTAATTGTCAAACATAAATGTAAAATTAAAGCATATATTTTTATAATTAAACCAAAACATTATTTTTAATTAACCCTATTAGTAATTAAAACCAAAAAATTATTAAAAATTGTGCATCAAAACATTTAAAATAAGCTATTTATAAAATTATAAACATACAAACCAGAGATCTAATATCTGAGCTCTTTAAATTAAAACTATGTCCAAAACATTTTATATAACTAATAAATTACAAACTGAAGGAAACAAGCTAACTAGAGATAGAATTTCTTAAACTATTAAAATCAAACTCTCAAACATACATCTAAAAATGCTGGCATATTTCATATTGCCAGCGAAAGCGCTTTTGTTTCCACAATATAAATAACCATAAACTTCATATCATAATAGCAATCAAAACATTTAAAATAAATTCTATAAATCCATGCATGAAAATATATAACATTTCTAAGAATCGTTAACCCAACCCAACCATCGAATCCTGTCCAGGATTGGCTATGGGTATGTATTCATTCCTATCATAAGTCAAAACGATAAACACTTAATTAAAATAAATAATTACATAAATATAATTATCAAGACATAGTCATTCCCTGTGCATTGTGCTAGTGGAATCTCGTTAATAAAACCATGAACTCGCATTAACAAAACCAAGAAGGATGTTCTTACACATCTGCTCATTTAAATCGAAATGCATCGAGAATCAAATCCTATGAGATGCCCAAACCAAAACTATCAAACCACAAGTATAATTCATTAAACAACCCAGGATCGAACCTTGTAGACACCAACAATCAAAACTCTATGATTTATACATTAATGGTTTAAACTCTCACGATACCTAATAGGACTTAAATATAACCAACAGTATAAACAAAACAGTGATATGCTCTTTACTTCTAATGCACCAGTCATAGTAAAAAGTATAAATATATATTTGGCTGTGTAACCACGCTAAAGAGACGAGACAAGCTTCACACTTACGACCTCGAGGTGAAACCCAAACACACTAAATAATAAACTCATACATCAATGTTTCTACCACACATTACTACCAGAAGTATAAATCGCATAAACTACACAGTCGAAATCATCCATGGTGCCATTGCAAGCAATGGCACTGGGATTATAAAGAAACGCATCATAAATATTAAACACATAGCTTCCATTAAATTAAACAAATCCCATTATAGATAGTTTCAAAACAATGGATTTAAACACAGAGCCGTAACCCAATAGAGTTTCCATTAAGTTTAATAAAAACCAAATACACACTATTCAAGCCATAGATTCATACACAAGGATGAGACAAAATTCTTACAATCAACCTTTATCCCCAAAAGTTTACATATGGCATAGCCATGGAACAAATACACAGTTGCATCTATAAATACCAAAGCAACTATCAAACCCAAACCAACAAAACCACACATCGATACATTTCCACACCTAAGGTTTGAAACCTCTATCAAACAAACACACAATAGTGTAAGGGCCTTGCCAATTTCCAAGCTTACCCGCAGAATGGTTGCATAGGAAACCTTTGGCGCCACCCTCAATCAATGATAGAGCCACTCTCTGTCACTTGCACAAACCAATGCAAGTACTATCAGGAGTATGCGATTAAAATCGTGATCAAACCAAATATTACATTGTGCATACCAACGCCATCACTTACCTAATGAGAGAGTGGGACAGTTGTTGAGTTGCGCAGCATGGCACCAGGAAGCATGAGACCACCAAACCTCCACCAACGAAATACCAAATGAAACGATAGAGAACCCTACCCAATGCTTGAGGCATTCTTCCTGTGCTTCCCAAAGAGCATTAAAGTTGCGACCCTATCCACCACTGTCAACCAAATAAAAAACTATAACTCTATAGTTTTGGTTCACATCATTGTTCCATACTTGACCACCCACCAACGTATAAACCTTAAACCCTCAAATGTTATGCTAATACAAAGTTTCAATGGCATATGGAATAATCCATAACCATAAACCCTTTTTCATATAGTTTCAAAGTATATATTACAAAGCAATTAAGGTTTCAAACCTTAGCATTAATGTATACAATAAAGTTTATAAACATGCATAAAACTAATCTTTCATGAACCTTATTTACATAAAACTTAGGTATAGTTAGGCCTAGGACTTAGGTATAGTTAGTCCTCTGTTCACCCATCTATAAACAAGAATAGAGTAGTATAGATGTAGTGTTGTAGACGTAGGATGTTATTTATTTCCATGAACATAGACAGAGTTCATCGACGAATTAATCAACACAAGAGATTAGAAGCCTGCATTAGTTCATGATGAACTAAGTAAGCCCATTAGCAATAGGAATCCTTACCTTTCCAAGTGGTCCCTCAAGGGATGAAACCCCACCATTCCACCTCTTGACATACAAAGGCAAGTCAGGCTCTTATGAACAAAACCATAAACGAATTTAAAGACATATAAAATAAAAGTAAAACGTAACATAATGTAAGCATCGACAAATGTCCGCAACTAGTAGAGAGGAATAGTAGCCATATTAAAAAGTCCAAGTGATAGAACAAAATAACATTAAACGCGTCATCATCAGACATGAAAGCACATAGAGGGAAAATATATTACCACACTTAGGTTCAGTATACAACCATGATTTATTCCACAGAAGTTTTAAACGATGTCCTTCATTTTTTAGTATTTTATTAGCCTAGTATTTATTTATTTATTTACGAATTTTAGGGACATTACAAGTGTTATCAGAGCCCAAATTAAAACACTAAGAAACCTAATGGGCGTTACAAAACATTCGTTGCATAATTAAATTATATTTTAAATTGTGTTAACTAACACAAAATTATTTGTTATTAAATATTTCAAATTGCAGGATTCAATAACAGTTTAGATCATGAACATAAAAGAAGACAACATCTGGCAAGGAAATCTGAATACCCCCACACGGGAAGAAGAACTAATGGCCGAATTAAATTATGATATACTGAAAACCATACAAAATCAGCAAGTAGACTTACAAAGTTTCAAAGATGATAATATGAATGAAATAAAAGAGTAGCAAGCAATTAATGAAGCTTTACTATGGAACATGACGGGAGGAAGACCGCATGGAAAGCCTACTCATTCAACCAACAAATCCAAGAAATATTTTTATCGTAAACAAGCCAACAACCCAAAAGAAGAAGGAAAAGAAGAACACACACCTGAACCTCCAGAAAGAGATTATCACAGTCTTTCCAGTGATAATTCCCTTTCTCCTTGCAAAAATAAACAAAGGAATGATGACAACCTACAAGAAGAATTCATAAAGATAAGAGCCCCAACCTATGAAGGAGAGATGAACATTGTGGAGAAAGATGAAGAATGGATTCTAGGCAAGAGAAAATACTCAGAGTACACAACTACTCTAATGAGATGAAATCCCATCTAGCCATCTATAATTTAAATGGAAAAGCAGCTAGATGGTGGAGAGGCCTAAAGCATACCAAAAAGGTTGCGGTAAAAGAAATTTGATGGAGTAACTTTTGTAGAATATTTCAGGAGAAATACATGTCTAAAATATTCTTTGACAGGAAGTTGAAAGAATTTCACAAATTAAGGATGGCTTCCATGAAGATGGATGCTTTCATTAACAAATTTTTGGATCTGTTACATTACGTACCTTACATAAAGGACGAAAAACCAAAAATAAAACCGTTTTAAGGATGTCTTCCTCCAAATTTTCAAGAGAGAATTGAGTTTGACATGCTTAAAAATATGGACACTACCCTACACATAGCTAGGCTTTGGTACGCACATGGACAAATAAGGCACGCAACCATCAACAGAAGTCAAGACAGGTCTAGAAACTTCTCGAACAACCGCCAACCAGGTTTCAACCCACCGCCTTACAGAAAATAGAACAACAGTTCTCCAGCAAACAAAAACTTCAAAAAACCTGGTGGGAAGCCAAATGTGCCTGCACCAAATGCCAACATACCCACAACAAATGGAGGATCCAATGTTTCCCCGCCACAGATCAATTGTTGGAAATGCCAATGGACCCATTATACCAGATATTATAAAACAAGACTAATGGAGTCTTGCACAATCTAGAAGAATAACCAATGGTAGAGAATACATCTAGCACACCAAGGATTTATGCAGCTTTGGATGGTTGACAGGAAGACCATCAAGATGTTATGGTCGAAATAGAAGGTAAGGTTTCAAATACTTTTATTTCAATTTTGATTGACCCAGGTGCTTTCCTAAGCTATGTATCGCCTAAACTTGTTGATACATATAAACTAGACAAAGTTAAACATGACAAATCGTAGCTTTTGCAGTTAGCCACAAGTACGAAACGAGAGGTTTCCAAATTAGTTAGATATTGTGAGGTGAACTTGAATGGTTTCCCTACAAGAATATATCTCAATATTTTACCTTTAGTATCATACGATGTACTTATCATCATGGACTGGTTGGAACAACACCATTGGTATGCTTGATTTCCTACACAAGTCAATATTGTGAATGGATAGCCAATGGAATTAGAAAACGATTCAAGACATACCTAAGAAGGTTTCCGTTAGGTAGATATATGCCTTGCAAGTAAAGAAGTGCATTAGGAAAGGCTACAAACTGTTTGCAGTAAACATCCAGGATGTAGAAGCTAAGAGAGAGAAATACATCAAGGATTTTTCGGTTCTTGTAGAATTTATGGATGTATTTCCTAAAGAAATACCAGGATTACCACCGAAACGAGACATAGATTTTTCTATAGAACTAACATCAGGGTCACTTCTGGGTTCAAAATCCCTATACCTCATGAGCGTACCAGAGTTGGTGGATTTCAAGTTGCAGTTGCAGGAGTTGATTGAAAAGGGTTATATACGACCTAGTGTGTCCCTTTCAGGAGCACCTATACTTTTCATAAAGAAGAAGGACGGTACGATGCAAATGTTCATTGATTACCGCCAACTTAACAAGATGATCATCAAGAATCGTTACCGACTCCCTAGGATCAATGACTTGTTCGATCAAGTCGGAGGAGCCGAGATCTTTTCAAAGATCGACCTGCAGTCAGGATACCATTAGGTATGGATTCATGATGAAGATATTCAGAAACAACCTTTTGAACGTGATACAACCACTACGAGTTTGTAGTAATTCCATTTGGGTTGACCAATGCACCCACGAATTTCATGTGTATGATGGACAATATATTCAGTAAAAACCTGGATAAATTTGTATTGGTCTTTATAGATGACATCTTGGTTTAGTCTAAAAGTAAAGTGGCACACGAGGAGAATCTTCTCATAGTACTACAGGTGTTACGAGAACACCATCTTTACACTAAGTTTAGTAATTGTGATATTTACAAACCACAGATACACCACCGGGGTCACATCATCTCCAAAAAGGGGATAGCCATTGACTCGAAAAAGATTAAAGACATAGAGGATTGGCCCACCCCTACCTGTGTCACTGACATTAGGTCATTTTTGGGATTAGTCAGTTACTACCAAAAGTTCATCGAGAAATTTTCGAGGATTTCTTGTCCCATGACCGCTTTGCAAAAGAAGGAAAACAAGTTATTATGGATGACCAATTGTGAGGAAAGTTTTTAGAAGCTTAAACAACTTTTGACTACTACACCAATACTATGAACTACCACATTCCTCCCAACCATGACACGGAACCGTTCCTGGTTCTCATCTGGATCCCCCCAAGCTGGACTCCAACATACAAGTAGCTTAGAGCTCCTAAGGTAGGGTTTCCTAACTGGTATTCAGTTCTAATCAATCCTCTTTTCCTTGCAGGAGAAAATTCTCTAGGAAAACACTTGAGAGAAAAATCAGGAAGAATAATAATTCTCCAAGATAAAAATCAGAACCCCAAGTATTTGCTTGGATTCAGTCTTTATAGACATAATTTTTAGTCAAATGGGACAGTTAAATCAAGAAACCTTGGTTTCTTGATTTAACCATTTTTAATTACTGGGGTAATTTTCAATACTTAACCTAGGAACATTTAACTAGTTCCTAGTTAAACTTTCATAAGTATTATACTATTTATTAATCCTTTAATAATAAATAATAATTAATGGAGCTTCTCTTATTTCTTTTATTTAATTATATATTAAATCATAATAAATTCTTTATACATGCTATGTATAAAATACATAGTATTATAACACTTGTCTCTAGGCATCATATACCATGATCCATTGACTAAATGACACTTCTTCATTAAGGTCAAGTAGGTAGATGGTTTAGGTCTACTATGATAGGTAACTCTAAACATCATTGCATGTTGGGTTTCTCTCATATAATGTGGTAGCTCTTCAGTACTTTGATGAGAATACAGAAATTCAAAATTTCATTTAATCACTTATAAATAAATATGATGAGATCAATATTTTTCTCGAGTCGTTTTCACTCGGAAGTTATTAAATTCTTTTCAGTAACCCCTAGCGCTTACGAGAGCCCATTATCAACGCTTATTGCAGGGAGTTACAAACATAGTGCAATTCCAGAGTTTTCACTAAACACTAAATGCTAGGATGTATTTGTACAATACACCTAGGGATACAATTGCCAAGGATCCGATGCTCCAGAGCTTATCCTCAAGATCAACATGGAAGGCTCCAGGGCTTATGCCCAACAAATCCATTTATCTTTTCATGTGTTCCACAGCTTCTTGCTCAACACAAAGGTAAGTACTCATGTGTTCCAGAGCTTCTTTCTCAACACAATTCATCAATCACTCAAGTGTTCCAGATCTCCTCGCTCAACACCAAACATCTCGTCAATCATGTGCTTCAGGGTCCACGCCCCACACAAACAAGCATATACATATATCATCAATAATTGGCTTACGCCCAATATATAAAACAAATCATCATGTTTTTTTATAGTGGGGTCCTTGATCCAATATAAAATAAAACATCAAGATAATCATCATAATCAATAGACACATGCCTATAAGTGTTAGGTCCAAAATTCGGGATATTACACAAGCTCTTCTTCAGAGAGGGATAGGAGATTGGATGCGCTCTAATGTAGAGAACATATAGCTCCTCAAATATGTTGAAATTGAACAACCTTTTGCTCTGATACCATGTAGATAGAGAAGCTCTAATTCTATGAGTAAAAATTCTAAGAATAAGCACAGGAAGTAGATCTTGATACTAACATAATTCTCACAAGCATACACAGGGAAAACAGAGAGAATAATAGAGACCGAAACATATGAACGAAGAGATGAATATTGGAGTGTATCCCTCCATTGAATAATGATCAATAATAGTTTACATAAACAGCACATCCCTAATAGGTAAAATTGAGTTGTATTAGAGACAACTCATCAAGATCAGAAAGACAGACTACTGAATATGATAAACCCCCATAGGTGGCTAAAGCAATTCCCAAATCAGTCAAGGACATCGCGAATTAGAAAAAGCATGAGTGAGTTGTCATGTATGATGGAAAACATGCTAATCCCGTAATATGGAGAGAAAGTCATGGAGGATGGGTTGGAAACAAAAGATAGCAGTTTGCTAGTTGACTAGCTTTACCTTATCCAGATAAAAGTTGGAATAAAGCAGTAAAAGACAGAATTTGCAGGAAAATGTCGTTACTAATTATGGCAGTCAATAAAGTGGACATGATCAACCCAGAATGAGGATTAAATCCCTCCTGGGGTGTATATGGAAATTGTTGACCGTGTGGTGCAAGTGGATGCCAACTATCTAAATAAATTATGGATATCATTAAAGGATCATAATTAAGCAAAATTGTGCATAAGGTATTTATACATGTAATAATTTTCACAAAAAAATGTGTGTTTATTTTTGTTCGATGTAATGTAAGGATGTGTTACAATGCACCCTCACCAGTGTGCCTACAACATGTAAAAGCATCTAAAATCAGTGCATTTAGGCCATGTTAATGCACCATTTTATGTGTGTTGATGTGTTCTAAAAGCACCATTTTATGTGTGTTGATGTGTTCTAAAAGCACCATGGTTTATTTAATTTATGGTTGATGTGGAATGTGTTCACGATGCACATAGTGAATGGCATAGCACTGAAAAGTAGTGTGGTGATGTGCACTAGGAGAGTCATTGAATTGTGATTGTTAACGATCTCTAAATTTTAAATTGGCTATGACGATGCATTTAGATAACGTCAACACACCATCCATGGTGAGATGATGATAACTAAAAGCATCGTAAAATTTTATTTTAATTTTATCTATTTAATGTTCACCAATGCATTTAATAAATGTAAAGGCACAGAATCGATGGTGTGCTATGGTATCCGGAGTGCACCATGAATTAGTTCATAATTTTTAAAATAAATTTTATGTTACAACAGAGTGCTACAAAAGCATATTGCACCTCCCCAATGATGCACACTGTAACATTGGAATGCACTGACTTCAAGTAGATCTGAACGTCTCGAACGTAACATGCAATTTTTTTATTTTTTTTTATTTTTTAAAATGGTAAGTAATGACTCAATTTAAAAAAATAATTTGCTAAAAATTTAAGTTATAAAGTAACAATTAATTTACCTACTAAACTGTAGGTTGAGGAGGAATCCTATCTATATATGAGAACTTGAATTTTTTCCACGGTTTGGAAAAATTCAAACTCGAGTCGACAGCCAATAAGAATGAGCAACATGTTAGCAACCAATGAGGAATGAACACCAGTGGCAGGGAGTCCAACCTAGTGATGTATGACACTAGTGCAGATGGATTAGGCATGCTATAGAAGGGTAAAAATGAGTTCAAGGGTGCCTTAATTTTTTTTATAAAATCTTGTTTCGATGCGTCCGACAATAAAACACACAGTGGCAATTAAAATATAACCACACTACAGTTATAATTTAAATAAGATTTAATGGTTTTTAATATTTTTTATTTTTTTAATGAAATAAGAATATGTGCTTTCAAGTATATGACACACACTAGGCCATTTTATATTAAATAATGCACCATGGTTAGGGTTTTAAATAAAATGTAACAATTTTGAAATAAAGTAATAAAATAATTTATTTTTTAATACCACATAAACAGGTGCATTAATTTCTATTAGGTGCACCACTATGGTTTATTGGGTAACGCACACTAAACAAGCCTTTAAAGGATTTTAATAAAAAATATTTTAATTGATTTTTTAATAAAATTTAATAAGATGTGTTTATTTAAACCACCTACATTAGGGCTTTTTGTATTCGAAAATGCATGGCATCAGTTGTAGGAAATTGTAGCACATCTCGCATAAATTAAATGGTTTTTTTTTTGGTGGTGCCACATGATTTATGGAGGACCCAGTCCACATTGTTTAAAAACACATTGGTTGTGTTTATAATGATAAAAGCACAAAAAAAAGTAATCCATTAAAACCGCTAGTTGTTGCGTCGAGAGGTGCATTCTACAGCCCGGTATGAGGTAGAAGTGTGATTCCGTGCTCAACGTGGAGATGACACGTGTCACATAAAAAAGTCGGCTTATATATCTATATATATATAAGTCAGCTTAATAATTAATAATCTTAGGTGTATATATATATATGTAAGTAAATCAAAACACCTATACACACTTCAAAACAATACCTACAAGCTGGACCTTCGGAATAAGGCTGAGAGCAATTACAGATTTGTCTCAAATATGCGAATCATTGAGCCGATTTTGCGATGCGTCCAGCATGTTGAATGCGGATAGGCTGCCGAGCTTCTGCGGTAATTGGCCTGTAAGATCGTTCTCATAGAGCGACAAGCCTTCAAGAAACGGCAATTCCCTAATGCTCTCGGGAATTTGGCCTGAAAGGTTGTTACTCTGGAGCTGCAAGTACGACATTTTTCAAATTGCCGAACTCTTGAGGAATGCTGCCGGTAAGACTGTTGCCCAACGCATCCAAGTCCTGCAATAACGTGAGATCCCCCAATTCGAGAGGAATACTCCCACTGAGATGGTTTTCGAAGAGCTCGAGTTTATAGAGCTTCTTCAGGTTGGAGATTTCCTTGGGAATGGATCCATCGAGGTTGTTGTCAGAGAGAGCCAGGAGGCCCAGCTCTGTGAAATTGGAGATGAAAAGCGGGATTTCGAGTGCGATTTCGATGACCATACCTGTAGAATTGTCGCAGGTGATTCCATCCCAGTTGCAAGGCGCATTGGCAGAGTCTAACATCCAATTGGCCAATGCATTGAAGGGATTATCCTTGAGGCTTTTCTTCTTTAGCAGGAGGATTTGAGCTTCTTGAGGAAGAGCGTGGCACCAAGGATAGATAATAAATGACGCCAAGCTCCATGCACAAACCTGCCAGCTCAGCCGTGAAATCCAAACCGCAATGCTCTTTGTTTCCATTTTGTTCAGTCCTAGGGCAATAAAAAAGTGCATTAAGCTCTGCCCAGTTTGCTAGCTGCTACAAAAATATAGATAGCTTTCTCGATGGCAATGGCGGATTTCCAAATGATGCTGCCATGGTGGCTGCAGACTATCATCCAGTGACTGATGTAATTACAACTTTTCGAAATCAAATTGGGTGGCTTTGGCTTTAAAGGTGATGATTTTGGAATTTCATAACAATCGGGCAAAAGCAAAGGCCGAGCCAATAAACCTACAAATCTGATGTGTGTAACGCATTTAAGTTGTAAATGATATGTATCTCACTTTTCCTTCTGGGTGAATGGATGGATAGGACCCAGACAACGACGTCCTCATGAAAGTTCCGTGGAGTCTGCCTTACTCCCGCTAACTACCGAAGTTGTGAATAACCGTAGTTATAAAAGCCAATTCACACGTCTTTTGAGCTGGACTTTTGGCTTTCATGTATAGTGGACATTATTGGTTCATCCAAAATCTTTTTTATATTTCAGTCGGTGACTCTGATTGCTTCAGCACAGAACCGGGTGGATGGATGAATATTTGCAGAGTTAGTTATATAATTATTATTATTTAAATTTGATTTAAATAAATATATTAATGAAAAATAACAAAAAAAAATATTTGTTTCATATTTTTCAAAAATATTTGAACTTACATTATTGGAGTTTGGTATTGAAAATCAACTAAAATGTTATTGTAAATTAATACAATAAACTGCCCATAGTTTACACTTGACATTAGAATAAATAATAAAAATAGCACTAACAATTCCCTATATAACACTGTGAAAATAATAATTAACTGAAAAAAAATAATATAATAACACTAATGATTCCCCATACTAACACTAGAATAATAATAAGACACTCCAAAAAGTTAACAATAAACTACCCACAGTTTTCACTTGACACTAGAATAATAAAAATAACACTAATGATTCTCCATGCTAATACTGTAAAAATAATAATAACATTTCAGTTGACACTTGAATGAATAATAAGAATAGCACTAATAATTCTCCATGCTAACACTACTAACACTGTAAAAATAATAATAAAATGAAAAAAATATAATAACATTAATGGTTCCCCATACTAACACTGAAATAATAATAAAGACTGGCAAAAATTAACAGTAAACTGCCCACAGTTTTCACTTAACACTGGAATGAGTAATAAGAATAGCACAAAATCAACTAAAGTGCTATTGTAAATTAACAAAGTAAACTGTCACAGTTTTTACTTGACATTGGAATGAATGATAAGAAAAGCACTTATAATTCTCCATACTAACCCTATAAAAATAACACTCTACAAATAATAATAAACTAGAAAGAAAATAATATAATAACACTAATAAAACCCCATATGACTGGAAAAATTTAATAAAGAAAACAGAGATTACATTGATAAACATATGTAAAACAATGCACTTGGGTGACAGACCAAGCAAATAAAAAACTAAAGTCACTACTCTCACAGAGATTACATTGATAAACATATGTAAAACAATGCACTTGGGTGACAGACCAAGCAAATAAAAAACTAAAGTCACTACTCTCACAGAGATTACATTGATAAACTGTCACAGTTTTTGCAATATGTGTTATATTCAATATGAATATCAAATATATCTGTTTTAAAACAATATCTCCATCATATCACATTCTTCTTATTCACCTTCTTACATTGTTACATTGTTATTCTTAAGCTTCTTTCATGTAATTTTATAATGTAAAAATTGGATTATAAAATATTCTATTGAAAATTCAATTGCAAAAATAACTAAAAACATATACATACTGTGGATCATCTAAAATATTAATGTTGCCGCCCACAACTGGAACCAGCTTAGATCCAGCTTTACCCGGCTCTATCATGCGCCAAGAGGGATCAAATATTTCGCGGTACAAACCCTGCTTCAACAATTGCACTCCAAAAAAGAGTTTGCACCTCGAAATATTTGATCCCTCTCAGCGCATGATAGAGCCGGGTAAAGCTGGATCTAAGCTGGTTTATCTCCACTAGTGACATATGCTGTAAGTGGATATTTGAACTCTTTTGAGAGAATCATCTGTTATAACCTCCAACCTCTACTAAAGGGATTTTTCCATTCTTATTCAAACGCAGTTAAGTGCTTGGCCCAATCTATGTTCCTCTGGTTAGTTGTTGTGTGTGTTCTTATTCTATGTTTGAATGTTGTGTTAAAGTCTCCGCTCTCAACATATAGTATCATTGTCGCCTCCATTCGGTCTAGGTGAGAGTAGAAATGAAAGGAGGGTGTCTGAACTATGGAGGAAGAAATAAAAGAATCCTTGCAAGAAGCAAGAAAAATCCCAGAAATGAAAATGTTGCTCCATCATTTATGGGTTGTTGAATATTTTTCCTACATGAGTTTTGTGTACACATGAAAAATAAATCTTATACCAATTGTAGTTAAAAGGACACCAACAAATGTGTATCTGTTAACCAAGTAATAGAAATCCTACCATTGAATACCACATTCAAGTGCTCCAATTGACCTATAGCAGTTGACCTGGAAAGAAGGATCCTGTAACAATAAATTTTGAAATTACTCATGTTGTTTCAAACATTCAAAGGACAATGGTCGTTATTACTCCATGCCAAAAAAATAATGGTTTTGTATGCAAAGTTATAACTAACATTCAATGGAATATTAGTTATTATTGTTGAAAGAAATAAATTTGTAAGTAATTATTTCCCTCAGAATAATATTTCTCATCGAATCGATTTACTATTGAAAACGATTGCGCTTGTATTGCTTTTGTTGATCGTTCCGCACTCACTCATGCAATCGTCAATCAAACCACATTTCGATTGGTGGATGGGTGAAGATTTGGGTTGAAGTGGTGGTTGGGTGAAAGCTTTGACCAAGATTTCGATTGCACTCAACTCTAGTATTCTGACTATTCCAAAGATCCCCGCCCATTGCAATACATATACCTCTCGACTAGCATTTTTCATTGTGAAAGATTCGACCATCAACAACAGTGCCCCGAACATTATTATTTTGGATAATTAGTGAAATGTTGTTACTATTTTGAATTTGATGATGTTTGGTCAAACATTGATCTATGCTAAAGATGGTTGATAATTTCTTTGTAAGATGAGTCATAAATTTTGGTTGATATGGTACCACTTTCTTGGTCCACGAGCTAGAGTTGTAGGTTGGAGTAAAATCATATGTAGTTTTCATAAAAAAATATTAAAAATGTGGTAGAACATTTAACAAATGTAACTTGAGTCTATATTGAGTCCATCGAGTGATGCATAGCCATAAATGACTCTACTTTAAATTCTTGAAGTCAAGAGGGGATAAAACATGAGTATCTTGAATGTAGGTGATGTCCTTTGATCTTGTAATGTAAGTTAGTCCCTATCCGACTTTTGGAGCCAAGTAGAATTAATTTGATCATGTCTAAAAGAAGTCATCATTGACCACTAGAGTAACCTTATGATCGCACAGAGTAAACACACATAATATTTTGCAGGAATCTTAAATCCTCACATAAGCAAAAGACGTTGAAGGCATTCAAGAAAAATACATCTTACACCATGCAAAAAAAGAGCTTTAGATACAAGATGATGACACAAAGAACACATAAACCAATTGATCTCCCTCATGTGAAATTGCAAAGCATATCTTATATTTTGACTCCAGATGTTAAGGCGAAGAAATGGTATAGTCCAACAGACTTCAGTTCTTAGATGATGGAGATGACAGCCATCCAGATGATTCAAGGGTGGGGATTTGATCGGCTCTTAACCGATTGAATATGGATGCGGAATATTCACAAGTCATAGTTGATTTCTACATACTTGTTCTCTTCGGAACAAGAAGATTTTTGGGGTGGGGGGGTGTTGGAGGGACCCTTCAAGCCCTCACTAATGTCAACATAATTACTATAATGTATAAGTGTATAAAGAATATCCATTGGAGCAGGTGTAACTGCTCCAACCAACTTCATATGTACAAATACTAATTCAAGATGAATAAAATGCAATTAAGGAATTGGCCCAATCTCTATTCCTCTTGTTATTTATTGTGTGTGTTCTTATTCTATGTTGAAGTCTCGTCTCTCAACAGTTTTCTAATCCTGGGCAAGAGACCCATGATGAACCACCAATTCAATAGATTTTGATAAATATTATATGATATTTGGATATGTAAATATTTGAGTCTTTTATCATACTCATGAACTATTTTGCCTAGCCTATGCGTAGTCTCTTTTTCTTTTTTAGTAGCTAAATGGTTGTTATCTTGAGTCTAGAATAATTCTAAAAAATTATACTTTATTTCATCCTTTGTTTTGGTCTTATTTTCAATGAGGTTCATGTACCAAGTAAGTACCCTTCTATGAAGACCACCTACAAATTGTATTGTTTTTCGAGTCTCATCATTAACAAGGTTATCTTGCCACACTCTTTCATAGACAAAAAAGTATCGTTTGGGATCTTCGTCCCCCTCATATGTTGGGATGTGAAATGAATGTTGATATTCCATATCGATTTATTTATTTTCATGGAAGAGGGATACCATTTTTGGGAGTACTTACTATTTTCTAATTCATTATATACTAGAATAGCTGAATTTCTTCTACTTAGTCTTGTTTAGCAATTCAGACCTCCAATGGACTCCATGCTTCAATCAATAATGTTGTTGGAAGGGGACTACCTCCATGTGTTCTAAGTAGAATAAGTGAAATTTTTTTGTTCTGAATTAGGGTGGAAAAAGAATCAAGATACCATGGAGTGTTCTTTGGATCACCAGTTGATCCACAATTTTTCAACATTCATCTAATTGACACCATATGCTACTTTCACCAGCTCCAATTCACAAGTCATGATTAACGATTTGTCTTACACTTGGAACATCAGTGAATCTAATTTGAAGTGTATCTATGAGACTCGTAACTTCAAGTATTAATATTTGCATAGATTTCATAGTTTCCTCCATCAGCTAAGGTCCTTCAATCAGTGTTGGCGCCTCATCCTTTCTCTCATTTAGTCAACTTTCCCTTGACTTAGGTAGGCCTTTTGGATGCTTGAAGTTCTCAACCAGTTTCTTGATATTATTTTTGTTATGAATCATACTTAGGATGTTCCTAAATTCTTTCCATTTTTTTACTTTTCTCCCTTTCAATTTTATGAATATCAATTGTTTTCTTATGGATAACCATCTAATTTTTGTCGACTAGTGCTTGAGTTCTTGCTAGATTCATCCCATTTTAGTTTGGTTGAATAGTTTCATATATGTATCCATTCATTTACTAAGAAAAAGGGTAGGTCGCAGTCCACCCCAAATCTCAAATAAAAACGTCTATTGACATAACTAGACAAAATCCACTATTACCAAGAGCTTCAATCAATATATAATGTGTTGAAGGTATAACCATGAGAGGTTGCTTGCAACTCCAAAATTTACAAAAACCACATAGTTATGATTCAGGGTTTAAACATAAGTAGCACCATTCATGCCCATGACTACCTTCATACACATTAACTTTGTGAATGTTGTGTAATTAATGGTAGTTAAAGCAAATTAGGTACAACAGAAATACTTGTTCCTCAGAGTGTTGAGGTTTAGGTTTTCTATCTACCATTGGAGATGCGATATATTAATCCTTTAAGTAGCACAAATTCCAAATGCTTTTCTGCATTGTTCCCATTACAATCTATGAATGATTTGAAAGACATGTAACTTTATACATAGGCACAAATCTACAACATAGGAAGTGAATTTAAGAGTTGAAAACTTAACGAATATTGATAGATTTGGAATTAGAATACATTACCTTGGTAGCACAAGCATAAATAACAAACATTCTAAGTCATGTTTCATAGTTACTAGTGGCTAGTGGTCTTCCTTCGCTCTTCTAGTTTGTAGGTAAAAGGAAACTAATCAATGTATCTAGAATAACAAAAGAAGAAATGAGGAACGTGTGTGAGACACATGAGAGATGGTAGTTTTTTGTGTTAGAAATTGTTCCCAGACTACTACAAGAACAAGCTAGAACAATGTCAAAAATAAAAACAAAATGAAACTGGTTTTTATGGTTTTTGGTTTGAAAATTTATCAACAAGAAGGTAAATCCTCAACAGGCTAAAAAAATTACTGAATCATGAAACAATAATAAATACTGAGATGCAAATACATAAAATATAAACCATGAAGATAACAAATATAACAATGATTTCACCCACAACATCTAAGCACTTGCATGAATAAACACATTAAACAAGAAATGAAATTATACCGTAAGTAATCAAATAGACCAAAAATGAAACCATCATAAAAGATAACAATGGCTTATAAGTATGTATATTTCATAATCAGTATTCAAAGTTACATGAGAATTTTGAGTCTTACCTTGACATACAGTAGCTCTAAAGCCTCCTCTTACACCAAAGTTCGAACCCTCCCTTCATAAAATTTCCTACTTTTATAGTTTTCTAACTAAAGTAGTTCCATAACTAACTTTTAGTTCGAGCTTTGAAGCAGTTACATCAATCAGTTACATGCTAACTCAAAATATTTAAATACAATAAACCCAAAAATAGAAAATTGGACTCTCGGAAATTTAACGAATTTTCTGAAAAATGAGTCTCACAAACACCTCCATATCTCTCGATCCATGATAGTTGTTGCAAAAATGAGAGAGGTTTTTTTAAATTAGTCCCTGAGGAACAAAAACCTCTTTGGGTTTTTAAAAATTCCCCTTAAATGGATCGTAATACGTGCTATCAATTTGTGACTAAAAAAGGAAATTATTAAATAATTCAAACCCTGAAAGATAGGCCACAAATATGAATTCGAATCTCTCAAATGATGATAGCGGTTGCAAAACTGAGATAGGTTTTTATGAATGAACCCGTGATGAACAAAAAAATCTTTGGGATTTCTTAAATTCATCTCCATTTCCTCGTAATCCGTGCTCAATGACAATGACTAAAACAAGAAAAACAGAGCATAACTATGCACCTCTTTTTCTTCATTCTCCAAAACTTGCTCTTAATCATCCTTCAGTGCTTCTATTTCATCTTCATCAGTAGGTTATTTGAATTCTTGACATGAACTATTCTCCTGAACATTATCCTACACTAAATCTTCAATCAATTCTTTTTTAAACCTCTTAACAAAACCAAACTGCTTATTCATCAAGCTTTTCTTTGTTTGGTCCTCTTGTTCATTAGTAAAGCCTGACCAAAATATGAAATGGTCCCAAATCCTATTCTTCCTTTGCAAGACTGTACAAATAATTAATTTTATCAAACCATGGTGAAAAATTGACTGGTGCGTATGGTCAATATGCCCCTTAATTCTGTTCGACATCTTTTTTAGACTCTTTAAGAGAATGAAAGGAAAATTCATTTTTTACTGTTGGTTCAGTTGTTGTAGAAATATAATGTGGTATTTAAAAACTAATGCAAACCTTCCTTCGCATGTAACATAACTCTGAACAATCCCAATAGCTTACTTCCATTCAGGTTTGAATTTGTCCAAATGAACTCCTTTTCCCCATTATAGGGCTTCAATCTCTGGTAGCAAGAAATCCTTTGGGTCAAAGTTGAAAGGGATATTTTTAAACCATAATTCTCCTCTCTTGATACACATGTAGCTTCATCAATTAATTCCTATATTAATTCGAACTTAAGAGTATCAAATGTTACAGTATCCTTGATAAAATTATGGGCAAAACGGTATGACACCTCCGAGTAGAAACCTATGATCTTTTAAAAGAAATTGAACCAACCTTCCCTTTTAAATAATGCTGCACATTCTAGAAAATCATTTTCCCAAATCATATCAGTAGGTTCATACATGTTAGTCTTTCCACTCTTCTTCATATTTGCACTGTAACCTAGCTTGTATGCTTCTTTAGGAAGTTTCAAAGATTTTCAATCTTCTTCTCTACAGCAGTAATCTCATAACCAAAAGGAAATCATGACAGTCAAAACCATGATTTTCTCAATGATCCGTACACCACGAAATCATGACAGTTCACGATTTTCTCAATGATATGTACACCTCTTCATACATCTGTCATGATTAGGAACTCGAACTATGAACATGTGTCATGATGTCTTCAAGAGGTGGCTCAAAAACTTCCATTATCTTTGAATGTCTTCAGCTACAATGACCACGATAAACCACCACTCTTTCCAATAATTAAGGATTCCTGTAGCGCCTTATTGCATTAACCCTGAATTTTGCGCTACAGGAATGTTCTCATGAAAATTTTGACAAAGAGCTCAAAAGAAAATGTTAGACTTAAATGTATACTTTGGAATAAATTCTAAAATAATCTTTTTCAGACTTCAAAAGATATATAACACCTAATCAGAGAAAAAGAAAACTCAAAAATGAAATAAAATAAAATAAAGCAACTATAACCTATAAAACCAAACAAAATGTATTTAACATTATTAAACTTTTAAAACAAACCAAAAAAAGAAAAGTAATAGGAAACAATTTCTTTCAAAAAACAACACACATAGACTAGGAACAATATTCAGTCTCAACATCTAGCTCGCGGCTGCAGGATGCAAGCCTCCTTGTGAGGTTTCAAGAACCTGTAGACCAGTGCCTTTTGCCATAAAAATTGAAACTTTCCTATTATTCTGCAAAACTTCCATTGGGAAATTGGAGTCTTATTCAACCTATCTATACTAACCAACTAAACTTTGCTTGATCAAGTTGTAATCCCATTTTAAATTTAACCAGGAAAAAATTCCATCAACCAACCAAAACTTGCTTCCAAATCCGAATATATGTATAATCAGAAATATTGAAAAGCATGAAGAGCAAAGATCTAGCAGCTCGTACTCACTTTCATCAAATGTTGTCTCTAAGATAGAAGATTTATAAATTAGTGTTGACTTTAAATAATCTGCCACTGGATCATAAAAATTGCCAAAAGTTACCTCTTCTTATTCTGTGAAAAAAATAGGCTGTCCATAAGAATCTTTTGCTCCATGAATATCATCTAGATATTGGTGATTAAAGACATCAGTATCAGCCTGAATTTTCTCCAGAATTTCTTGAACAGGATCAACAATAATGTCAACAAGCTGATCCTTGTTTTCCACACTGTCTTCAAATGGATAACCATCATACATCAGCTTTGGTTGTTCAAGGATAGTGGTATGAATGCATTCCTGAATATGCTGATCATATTGTGCCATATCACACACATCACACATTTCTGGGTCTTGCTTTTCAATTTCATCATTATATTTATAAAAAATTAGAGCATATTCATAATGGTTTTGAACAACAGATTTATCATAACCATTAATATAAGAAATTTCTGATATAATATTAAAAATTTCAACAACATGGCTTTCATCAATTTGAGTATCAAAACGAAAAGGAATAGAATATAATTCATCACAAAATTCTTGTCCTAGAACCTCAATCTCTTCATCATAACGAGGAACATTCTACCAAATTTCAAATGATGATGCTGAAGGTTCATGTTTTTCTTCATTACAAGGTTGATCTTTCTACTCAATACTAAGTTTGATTGGTGCTTCATTTTCCACCCGTAACATGCCATTTGTATCCTCATCATTGAAATGTAACATATAAGACCCCAAATATTTTTCTACAACATAAATAGGGTGATTTGTTGGGTTCTTGTCATCTATCATAATATAAGCATATTGTAATTCCCTATACAATCTTCTATTTTCTCTTCCAAAAACATGATCAGTTGCATATGATAAATCCATCTGCAATGTACTACCTACCTTCTTTGCCCAAGACCTTGAAAGTAACATACCAAACTTAGGAGTGATATCAGCAACCACCACATCCATAATGATACTCTTCATGGGTAATTGAATTAAATTTACCACAAGATCCTTAATCACTCCTAGTCATTTGACAACTCTCGAATCAAATGCATATAAATCATGATATGGTTTTGTAATACTCAAACCAAGACCCTCCATGACTGCTTTAGGCATCAAGTTGTGAAAAGCTCCAGAATCCAATAAACATTTGTGAATCATTTGATCATGAACAATTAGAGTTATATAAAAAGGTGGAGAAGAATTTGAAAATTTGTCAGTCTTATCAGCTAGGGCAGAACCAATAAAGATTTCAGGATGTTCTTCTTGGAGATTCACAGTATCTAAAGGTATCTGACTAGCAGGTGAACCTATCATTTTAAGAACATGATTTCTATAACAAAGATTCTTCATCAATTCAGTAAATGGTATTGGAATCTTGATATTACATAATTCATTCTCAAAATTAAAAGTTTGCACATTCCTGTTCACTTCTTCAATCTTTGCAGCCTTATCTTGCTCACCATGATTATGTTTCTTCTCGTGTGTTTGATTGGATGGTTGTTTAGGAGGAAGAGTTGTCTTCTTTTTACGAATTTGAGAAACCTGTTTTAGGCCAGACCTCAAATTAATAGACCTCTTAGGTTCACCTTGACATATATCAATTGAAACTTCAGGACTCAAATCACTTTCTGTATGATAAATATTTGCATCGAAAAACTCAGAATTTAGATACTCATGTTCAGTTAGGAAACCCTACGATGATAATTCCCCAAAATAATTTAAATCCTAATTTGAATCTTCATACTGTGAAACCTCACCTTCCTTAATTTCATCAACCACATTATTTTGGAGTGGAGGAGGAACTCTTTGATCTTCATTCTCTCTTCTTTCCCTCTAAATGTCATTGTTTCTTCATTCTCTAGGGATAAATCTAGGAGAAAATTGGCGCCTAAATTTATTAGGGTTCCTTTCTCCTTCTTGTGCAGGCTTATTTGAATTATTTTCTAACTACAACTTATTTAGTTTTGCTGTTAAAATTTTTACCAACTTATCCATCTCATCTATTTTGCTATCTACTGTCTGTGATGTAGAAGTTGGTGGAATCACTCCCTTTTTACCCTTTCGGTCATATATTTGATGAGCTAAAATTTCTTTGAGCTTATTTGAAGCTAGAATGTTTGATTCCACTTCCAATGCAGCCTCCTGCATGTTTAATAAAGTGATTGGCCTTCTTTCTCTTAGATGCAAGAAAAATTCATGATCAAAGGCATTTGCATAAGTTAGCTTAGCTGAAGTTTTTGAAGGTTTGATTTCAGCTGGGATCCTACCATACATTTTATTAAAGCGTTTAGAAAAGTATACTATAGTTTCACCCTTTTTTCTTCTTAAAGCTCCAAATTCTGTATTGTAATAGGTATGATCTTTTGTGTCTCCCCATTTCCTCAGGAACACATCCTGTAGTTCCTCTATATAAGTTATTGAATTAGCCGGTAATTCTCTGAACCATTTTCTTACCTCCCCATCCAAACTCTACATAAACATCCTCATCCACACATCCTTAGCTTCAATATTTTGATTGACTGCATAACTTAAAAATGCATCCCAATGCTCCTCACCAGTGTTCTCACCCTGACCATTAAACCTAGGTAAGTATTTTTGATAATCTCCTCCAGGGAGAGAATTTAGAGGCTGAGGAAGAACTAAAGGAGAATATTTGATAGCTACCATTCTATCCATCATATCTAGCTGTTGTCCTACCATTTTTGAGCTACTTTGGTTTGATGAAGGAAAGAGTTTATTTACTTTGCTAGAATCTAGTTGGAAAGGGTTTTTATTGGTTTTAAATTGAAAAAAGGGAATCTTACCAGTAGACTCAGTTTTTTCTTTTTTATAAGACTCTGGATTAGTAAAGACTTGAAAACTGTCAACCGGTATAGTAGGAATTGACCAAGATAGATTTTTTTTCCTCTTCTGAATGTGAAAAAGGTAAGACTAAGTCAAACTGATCAGGGGTACAAAAAGAAGGGGAAGACTGAGATTTTTGAATTTGTCTTGCCTCTTTGAAAATCTGTTCTAGGTTTGAGACACCCAAATGCAAAGGTGAAGTAGGTTTCCCTCTTGTTCCAATCTTTCTGGTAGCCACTGTGAACCACTGCTTGGTGAAAAAGTAGTCTGAAATATTTTCTAATTCTGTTCACGTCCCAAAATCAAATGAATGATGATATCCCAGAGAAGATATACTTCAGTTTCGTCCCTGACAACGAGGGAAAAGATGTTTGTGGTAGAAATTGTTCCCAGACTACTACAAGAACAAGCTAGAACAATTGCAAAAAAAAAAAAAAATGAAACTGGTTTTTTTGGTTTTTGGTTTGAAAATTTATCAACAAGAAGGTAAATCCTCAATAGGCTAAAACAAGTACTGAATCATGAAACAATAATAAAGACTGATATGCAAATACATACAATATAAACCATGAAGATAATAAATATAACAACGATTTCACCCACAACATCTAATCACTTACATGAATAAACACATTAAACAAGAAATGAAATTATACATTGAGTAATCAAACAGACCAGAAATGAAACCAACATAAAAGATAGCAATGGATTATAAGTATGTATATATCATAATCAGTATTCAAAGTTACATGAGAATTTTGAGTCTTAGCTTGACATACAGTAGCTCTAAAGCCTCCTCCTGAACCAAAATTCGAACCCTCCCTTCATAAACTTTCCTACTTTTATAGTTTTATAACTAAAGTAGTTCCATAACTACTTTCTAGGTTGAGCTTTGAAGTAGTTACATCAATTAGTTACATGCTAACTCAAAATCTTTAAATACAATTAACCCAAAAATAGCAAATCGGACTCTGGGAAATTTAACGAATTTTTTGAAAAATGGGTCTCATGTGGAAATTGAACCCAAGTGTTAGAACAATAACACTCACAAAAATTGCCAATTACACATGCAAATTACACACAAAGGAGACTGAATATGGAGCAGAACACTAATCTGTATTGAATAAGTGTACAATAGCCAACCCTGTGAAGTCATAGGCTGCCACAATAAATAATTACATGAGAGATTCGAATGCATAAGGATGCCATTCGAATTTGGTCAAAAGCAGGCTTACTAAATCTAAGCAAATCCCCCATAGGTGCATAAAGCACTTTCCAAATCTGTCTAGGAGCTCACGAATTGGAAAAATCAATTAGGAAAACTAATAGATGATGGAAGGACAACTCATACATGCTTTTCTTAGGAGAAAATAGTGGAGGATGATGAGGACAAAAAACAAGTTAACTTCACCTAGTCAAACTTTCTCAATTGCCTTAAAACTCAACAAAAGCAGGCAATAAAGCAGAAAAAGCAGACATGCGCTAGGAAAGCCAGGAATAAAGCAGATTTGATTCCAAGTGGTTTCCCAAGTGCTCCATGACTCAATTTTAGCAAGTTTGACCACTTTGGATATGTGGAGGACAACTTGCATAAGGTGGAATATGGAAACTAGGCAAATAAGACAAAAATTGGATTAATTAATGCCTAAGGTAGCTAACTATGGGTTGATTATTCTAACACCCCCCTTAAGCCTGACTTATGAGTGAAATATCAGAAAATTATAGGGCCTAGCAACAATGCTTAGTCACCCTTTACATACTGCATGTCCATTTAACCAAGGAAAGAGGTAAAAACCCAGTGGGAAAAATCCTCCCTTAAACATGGACAGTAAAACAAAATTTGAAAATATTGTCATCACTCATGCTTCACAACATGATCAACAATCCCCAGCAGTGATTTGAGACTGATGAATTTATTCTCACAAAAAACTTTGGTGAAGATATCTGCTACTTTGTTTTGAAGATGAACAGAAGAGTAGGTGAATGGTGCCATCATGCACAAGCTGTCTGATGTAGTGCATGTGGTTCTCTCTCTCTCTGAATTGGATCATTGAAGATTTGAATGGTACTTTGATTATCACAATAGATAGTAGTTGAGTATTATGATTCGAAGCCACACTCACCAAGTAACCCCTGCAACCATAAACATTGAGTTGTTGCATTTACAACTCCTCTGTACTCTGCTTCTGTAGATGAGAGTGCAATGGCACTCTGTTTCTTGCTTGACCAGCTGATTGGTCCTTCAGCAAGCATGAACACATATCCTGATGTTGAATTTCGATCTGTGTTGTCACCTTCCCAATCACTGTCAGTAAACCCAATCAAATCAAGATCATATTTAGCTTTGTAGAAGATCCCATGAGTCCTTGTTCCCTTAACAAAGTTAAGGATCCTTTTGGCTGCTCTCCATTGGATCTCATGAGGCTGATCCATGTATATTGAAGCCACACTTACTGCATAATATAGATCAGGTCGAGCATGTGTAAGGTACAACAAACACCCAATCAGTTGCCTATATAGTGTATTGTTTACCATAGATGAAGAATCATCGTCTTCAAGCTTAACTCCTAAAAGGAAGGGAGTCCTTCTTGGCTAGCAATCCTTCATGTTGAATTTGTTCAGCAAATCCAAATCATACTTGGACTGATGTACTTTTATTCCATTTTTGGTTTGAGCAATCTCAAGACCCAAGAACTGGCTCAATAACCCCAAATTTGTCATTGAAAATGCAAGGTCCATTGCATCATTCAAGGAGGCAATTTCATCTTTTGAGCTTCCTGTAACGAGAAGGTCATCAACATACAAGACAATAATCATTAATGAACCATGAATCAGCTTCAAATAGACATTAGGATTTGACTTGCATCGAACAAAATTCAATGATAGCAGAAAGCTATCAATCTTGGCATACCAAGCCCTCGGGGCTTGCTTAAGCCCACACAATGATTTCTTTAGCCTGCACACAAGAGATGGATTAGTAGCAAATCCTTGAAGCTGCTACATTTAAATATCTTCAGTAAGATCTCCATTCAGGAAAGCACACTTCACATCCATGTGATGTACCTCCCACTGCTTCAAAGCTGCAATGGCTAAGGCTAGCCTGATGGAGTCCATCTTTACCACTGGTGCAAAGGTCTCATTGTAGTCTATGCCATGTACCTGTGAGTAGCCCTTGGCTACCAATCTGGCCTTATATTTCAAAGGTGAACCATCAGCAGCAAATTTGGTTTTGTAAACCCACTTACACTGAACTAGCTTCCTCCCTGGGGGAAGATCAACCAACTCCCAAGTGTTGTTCTTCTGGAGTGAGCTGAACTATTCTTTCATGGTTGTTTTCCATCTTGGATCATGTGCTACATATTCATATGTCTGTGGGTCTGATTCAACCATCAGATAGCATTTCTCTGTAAACATAGGATCTTTCATGCACGGAGCACTCTCAAACTGAGATCTAGTCCACCTAGGATCATTAGGATTTCCAACTAGTTCTCCAGCTGCATGAATGGTATTTGCTTCCCATTTTGGTCTTGTAGGACTGTTAGGATCTGTAATTAAATCATCGTTATCAGACATATCAGAATCAACAAGCTCAACTATCTCTTCACTTACATTCAATGGTTCTTGTGGTGAAGAGGATTCTCCAACTTCCACTGCTGCTAAAGGCTCTTCTTGGAACTGCACACTCCTTTCAATGAAGGCTTTGTTTGTGCTCAAATTGATCAGCTTGTACCCTTTTTAATCTTTAGAGTACCCAAAAAATAGACACCCTTGGCTTTGGGGCTGCAAAGCCTTCTTCTTTTCTTTTGGAATTCTAGCCCAAGCCCCTGAGCCAAAAATCCTGAAATGGGTCACATCTGGCTTGTTCCCACTCCATGCTTAGAAAGGAGTCATACCATCAAGTTGTTTATGAGGCACCCTATTTTGGATATAGGCTGCACAGTTTATAGCTTCGGCCCAAAACTTTGGTGGCAAAGTCTTAGCCTCCATCATGCAGTTTGCCATCTCTTTCAGTGATCTGTTCTTCCTCTCAGCAACACCATTTTGCTGTGGTGTGTAAGGGATAGAATGTTGCATCTGAATACCTGCATCTACACAATATTGAATGAACTTAGACTTGACATACTCACCGCCATTGTCAAATCTGAGGACCTTGAGTTTCCTCCCAGACTGGTTTTCAACCAAAGCCTTAAAGACTTTGAAGAGGCCATAAACTTCAGACTTGTGTTTCAGGAAGTAAACCCAGCAATACTTGGAAAAGTCATCTATGAATGTCAATGCATATTTGGCCTGACTCATTGACATATGAGGAAATGGGCCAGCAACATCACTATGGATCAACTCAAGAGGTGCAGAGGTTCTCTCATGATTAGCTCTCTCAAATTTATGCTCTGGGTGTTTTCCTAAGATGCAACCTTGACAGACTCCTTTGGAAAACTTAATCTTTGGTAACCCTATGACCATTTCTTGTTCACTAAGATCAGAAAGATACCTGTAATTAAGGTGGCCAAATCTTTCATGCCAAAGCTTGCTTGCCTCATTAGCATGAATAAGAAGAGCAGAGGGGTTTGAGTAAGGTAGGAATTGTGAGAACATGTATATCTTCGAAGTGTGATTTGCAACTCCTTTTGCAATGACTTTACCACTTGAGATATCTGTGATCTCAACTTCATTAGGGGATAATATGACCTTCTTTGGAGACCCTGTGTGGGTCATCTGATACGCTGATAAGAGGTTAGAGGCAAGACCTGGAACATACAATACATTGCTGAACTTACCATGGTCAAGATCAATCCTCCCTTTGCCCAAACTTTCAGGGGGAGAGTCATCTCCCGGTACTATTGGTGGAACTTTCGACATGTCAAGTGAGGTGAATGGCTCCTTGCTCGAAGCCATATGTCTTGAAGCTCCAGAATCAATGATGAAACTAGGTGATATTGTTGTGCCAACAACCAATGCATGAACTCTCTCTCAGTCTTCTGAATTTGATCCTCCTTCCCTCTTCTTTGAGCTATCAGGAAGGGAGATGCCATTCTTCTCCAGGATTTGGGTCAGCATGTCTATTTGCTTCTTCATGCAGGAGCTTTCAGGATGATTGCCCTTGCTGCAGTATGCGCACTTGCTCATTTCTCCTTTGTTCTTCTTCTTCTGGAAGTTCTTCTTGGAGCTTTGGGGATCCTCTGGAGACTTGTTCTTGTCTCTCTTTTTCTTAGGTGGATTCTTAGCTTTCTTCTTGCCTTTTGAATCCACCCTCGAATCTCCAACAACTAGAGCTTGTTCTTTGGAAGGTTTGATGGTGCCCATCATCACCAATTTATCTTGTTCTTGTGTGAGAGATTCCATGAAATCTGTAAGGCTAGGCATTTTCTAGGCTCGAGCTGTCAACTTTGTGGCATGGAAGGTCGAGACAAACACTGAATAGTCAAGGCCAAGCTTCGAGAGTATGACCAAAACCAGTTGCTCATCCTTCTTTTCGATCCCACGATGTTTTACCTGCAAAACAAGGGCTTTGAACTTGGAAAAATAGAGTTGCAGGGATTCAAAGCTATTGGGACTTAGGGAGATCAATTCATTTTCAATTTGATGTCCCCTCATCTCATCTGTCTTACCAAAAATCTCAACAATCTTCTCCCATACTTCATTTGGTGATGTTAATCCATCAAGATGGAAAAGGAGGTCTCTAGATATGCTCAGACATAGGAGACCATAGGCCTCATCCCTCATGTTGTGCCATTTAATTTTCTCCGCAGCTGCATTGGGCTCTGCTTCTGTTGCCATAGTCACTCTGTAGAGGCCTCTCGCTCTCAACAGTATCTCCATCTCTACTTTCCATTCAAATAATTTAAATGGAGTCAAGATGATCTTCTGAGATTGATCCATAGCTCAGAAATTGTCCCTTCAGTCAGCAGAATGCTCCCAGTCAATGATGTCAAACCTGCAATAAAAAATTGGAAGAAGAGAAATCAATCTACAAAGGCTCTGATACCATGTGGAAATTGAACCCAGGTGTTAGAATAATTACACTCACAAAAATTGCCAATTACACATGCAAATTACACACAAAGGAGACTGAATATGGAGCAGAACACTAATCTGTATTGAATAAGTGTACAATAGCCAACCCTGTGAAGTCATAGGCTGCCACAATAAATAATTACATGAGAGATTCGAATGCATAAGGATGCCATTTGAATTTGTTCAAAAGCAGGCTTACTAAATCTAAGCAAATCCCCCATAGGTGCATAAAGCAGTTTCCAAATCTGTCTAGGAGCTCACGAATTGGCAAAATCAATTAGGAAAGATAATAGATGATGGAAGAAAAACTCATACATGCTTTTCTTAGGAGAAAAGGGTGGAGGATGATGAGGACAAAAAACAAGTTAACTTCACCTAGTCAAACTTTCCCAATTGCCTTAAAACTCAGCAAAAGCAAGCAATAAAGAAGAAAAACCAGACATGCACTAGGAAGGCCAGGAATAAAGCAGATTTGATTCCAAGTGGTTTCCCAAGCGCTCCATGACTCAATTTTATCAATTTTGACCACTTTGGATATGTGGAGGACAACTTGCATAAGGTGGAATATGGAAACTAGGCAAATAAGACAAAATTTGGATTAATTAATGTTTAAGGTAGCTAACTATGGGTTGATTATTCTAACATCTCATAAACGCCTCCATATCTATTGATCCATGATAGTTGTTGGAAAATGGAGAGAGTTTGTTTTAAATGAGTCCATGAAGAACAAAAACCTCTCTTGGTTTTTAAAAACTCCCCTTCAATTGATCGGAATACGTGCTAGAAATTTGTGATTAAAACAGAAAACTATTAAATAATTGAAACCTTGAAAAATAGGCCACATAGATGAATTTGACTCTCTCAAATGATGATAGATATTTCAAAACGGAGCTAGGTTTTTATGAACGAACCCATGATGAAGACAAACCTCTTTGGGAATTCTGAAATTCATATCCATTGCCTCGTAATCCGTCCTCAATTACAATGACTAAAACAGGAAACACAGAGCATAACTATGCACCTCTTTTTCTTCATTCTCCAAACCTTGCTCTTGATCATCCTTCAATGTTTCTATTTCATATTCATTAGTAGGTTCTTTGAATTCTTGACATGAACTATTTGTTAAG